>JAFMSR010002781.1:0-20418 GCA_022818135.1 Saxidomus purpurata | reverse complement strand
GACGTCATCTTAACACCTACAACTTCATAAATACAATTGTAAAAGGTGCTATATCAACCTGCATAGAATGGTGATGTCCTGCTATATATGCCGTGACGTCATGCTGGTACAGCAGAGGTTCGAGTCTCTGCACAAGGAGAACTTTCGGACCATTAAACGTCACTGACTGCACTGGATTATGCCCACAAACGAGTAGATAATCAGCCCTGGAATGTTTATGTACACCATGCAACATTTTCATTGCATATGTTTTAATACACATGTATGCACTACGTAAATACTCTTTACTACAGTCTGTCCGTTAAACCGAACATACATGTATCTATTCTGGCATATGTTTGATAAATAAGTGCCGAACTAGGACCACATTCTAGGATTCAATCTATTACTCAATGACAGAAAATGACAGGAATTGAAAACATACAAATCTTTGAACAGTTGCTGAGTGTTGAACGGTAATTTTCTACATTTTGCTATTCTGTTTTAATTCATTTATTCTCAATTGCAAAACAATTTCTCACACGCCAGATTACCGAGGAGAGGGAGATGCAATGTGAGGGAGAGGCAATGTAGAACTATTGTTTCTTATCTAAGGAAACGAGAAAGATCGAACCCTCGATCCAGGATCCCGAGGCGAATACGCTACTACTGTGCTACGGTGGCCCAACATTTTACTGTTATTGGATATGAACTGGCTTTCACCGGTACAGAAAATAATACCGAACACTTTACTACAAATTTACACACACAAAAAAACCTCACGTGGACTGTTTCAACTGTTGTTCAATCCAATCCCATTGTTTCTCTGCAATTTCAAATTTCTCGGGATTATGCTGTTTTCGACACAGATTATCAGTATCTAGAAGTACAATATCCAATGTCTTTCCATCCGGTATGTGTTCTGTTCGTCTGTAGTAGTAGTTTGGGAATTTCCTGAAAATAAGAATAGATAGAAATAGCGCTAAGTTCATTAGAGAACAGTTATGAGACAAAAATGCGTTCAGCAGTCTGGACATATTTCATTTACATTAGATAAATTTCAAGATAAATCTAGTTAAACACAGTACTCAGTTTTGCCCCAAAATCAAAGTTTTATCAAGTCGAGAGTGCTTAATATGTTGAGCTAACTTGATCGGTATTTTATCGCTAAGGGAGAAGACTGCTATGATCAAAGTGGCCGCTGCGAACCCCTTCCTGACTACATTTTCAGCGCTTTTATTAGTCAAGGTAGTACTAGTCTTGCTTTACTGGGTCTATAATGTCTGAGCCTTTTAGCCCTAAAGGGGCGTCTACGGACGACCCAGCATTTCTCCCAGTTGCTGTTAAACTTGAATTTATTGTCTTAAATGAGATTGTTTGGTAGGCGGAGCCACTTTTCCTAATTTCAAAACGATTTTAATTTTGCGTGTCAAATGAAGGATAGAGCTGAATTCTGCCTTGCACTAAATCTATAAACTCTAATTTCATGCAAGTTATTATTAAAACCACTAAATTATTTCTTACAAAGTAGTTCTTTAAAAACTTAAATGAATTAAAGTATGTCTGGATTAAAAGTAACGTACACTCGTTATCTCATACAGATATTTTATCAATAATGTAAAAAAGAAAGAATTTGCCAGCTGTAAAATTGCTGTAGGAGTCGTTACACGGAGCAAAACATATAAACTCCTTATCAGTGGGTAGATTGTTTTCAGATATGTAAGAACACGCATAGGGGATCAGTTGTTATGGACAAAGAATGGTAGAGTGATCTTCTCTTCATTAAGAATTGGCCCTAGCATATTCTCTGCGCTAGAATTGTATCGTTTATGTCAAACTTATAGACAAAAAATGACTTTTTTACAATTATTTTTTTATCAATAACTACGCATTAAGGTTGCTTGCACATGTTGTTATAGATGTATTGGCTTTTGATTTGTCTGGTTTTCCCCCAACACATGTAAGTTAAAAGTGTCCAAACGAAATGCAACAAGGCAAACTGCATATTCATACATGCATGCATTCACTTCTCATTTAAATTTCATTATTTGGTAGTAAGCACATAGCATAAACCACTATACACTTTGTCATTTAAAACTGTCCAACAGAAATGCAATAAGGCTATATTGAAAGGTATACATACATGCATGCACATGTCATTTTTCATAAAGCATTCGGAAGTAAGCGTGTTGTAATGTTTTCATAAATAATCTTCCATACTTTCCGAAGATGTTTCGACATTTTAGTGAAACAAACTGAACAAATGTAGGATTTTTAAACAGAAAATAAACAGAAACAAGAGCTGTCTCTTGTAAAAATTGCTCCTGAAGTGGTGCATTTGCGCCAAATTATTTCAAAATCAATGTATATCAGAGTTACAGTCTGAACAGGCAAAAAGTGTATAGCTTCATCAAACTTTATAAAACAATTTCAACAGGTGCAAATGTTTACCTATTTATTGTCTGTGTCTTTTACTTGACTATATTCAGTAATTGTATTTTAGAGTTTTATCGTTCATATGACCAACGCCCAAAGAGGAGTTTAGTTATTTTAGGTTTCGGGGGATAGTGCAAGATACAGAACGCATCCTGTTCCAGAGACACCCCTCTGTGTACAGCACCAATACATCGGACCTCGGTTTTAGGTCTCATCCGAAGGACCATTAGATATTTTATTGGTGGAAGTTGGGATCGAAGCTGCGATCCCTGGATTACAAATCCAGCAAGTTAACCAATAGACCACTGATACGCCCTAACTATATTCAGATGGGAAAGGACGCTTTTTATATGCTCATATCTTAATCAACCATCAATCAATCAAAACTGTTTATCACACCTAATTAGTCATTGCAGGATTTGGGCATTTATTTCCACATCATGGTTATCATAATCTTGTCATTTCCCCTTTAAAAATAAGAAGGCGGAGCTAAGGGTGTTTTTAAGACAAAAACATCACTGTAGTGGCTTCTATCATAATTGAGTTATTCATGTCAATTGACTGCTGACAAAGGATTAAAAATCTATTTAGCTCCTCAATTGTCATCAAATGTGATTGTTTGTATTTGTTTGAATATACCATTTTTGTTAATGTTAATGTTGTTTGTACATATTCTATTGAAAGCAATAATTAGCCAATAATAAAAGCTGGTTATCACCAAGTTGCACAGATTAGAATCATTTTGTTTATTTCTGTTTTTTCTTTGAATACATTTTATGTAACATTCCAAGCAAAAATATATAATTTATCAGCAGACATAATTTCATATAATTACTAAAGTTGCATTTTTGTTTTCAAAGACACTGCAACAATAGATCCAGTACTAACTGTTACCCTCTCATTAAAATATGGGCATGTAATCATCATTATTTTTTTCTGCATTAAAATCACCCTACCAAATACGTTAATATTATGTTCAATTTAAAGGAATTACCTTCAGTACTTCTCGAGTTATGCTCCGGACAAGAAAATGTAACGAAGAGGGATAATTAAAAGAAATGGCAAGGTACAGTTATGTTTCTTAGGCAGTGCACTTTCCATCAGTGTGCTCTACAGTAGTCGGAACGTAACAGTTGTCACACGGAGCGCACGATACACGCACGATGTACGCACGATACACGCACGTTAGACGCACGTTGCACGTTCGGTAAATACACGATGAGCGATTCAGAACGATACACGATATACATGATGTACGAAGCGCACGCTACACGCTATACGATAAACGGATTACACGTTAAACGGTCACTTTGGGATTTCACATTTTATCTAAATTTAGACCTTTTAATCAGACCGAAAGTACCAGATCAATAAGAAGCTTCGTACCTTAACAATACAAAATGACATCGATAGTGTCAAAGATCCACAGTTTTCATATCACAGTATGTGTCAAATTTGAACACCTGTCGGAGTGACTGGCAGGAAATTGATCCCGATGTGCGAGAAAATGGGCGTAATTAAAATTAATTGCCATCAACACTTTTCGTTAAATAAATTCTACATTAAAGACACGTTTTAGAACCGTGGCATATAAATGTTCAAATATAATAATCTTATACTGGAACCTTGAATGGATATGTTGATGCGTGTCAAGTGGGTGGGGTAAATTGACATTGAACAAACTGAAAGCTTGAAATGGCGTTTCCGAATTAATCAAGCATTTAGAACGAGGTTTTTAATGTTATTTTGTAGTATTTATAGTTGTTATGATTATACGGCCCCCACTTTTGACCAATGTTTTAATAGAAAAAAGTTTTGAACAATATTTAGGTTTTTTCTGGTAGCCCGAAAGTGAAAATTGTCCCTCTGGAAATCTAAGATTAGTCTTAGAGAAGGGAAGATAATTAAAGCGCAATGCAGTATTTATGTACTGTGGACTATGGTGATTAATTTTATATGAAGTTTTATATCATGCTACTTTATATCTTGTTTTAGTGGGCCTATTCTATAGGTGGGGTATATTAAAACACATTTGAAAAATGAACATCTAGGAAACAGAAATATTTTCTAGAGTGAAAAAGGTTATTAAAGTTCATTTTTGTTTCAATGTATTTTAATTCTTGGCACTCAGTTCCATATACTTTATGTCACTGCTGCCATTCTTTTAGATTCAGAACCCCTGTCAAGGTGGTTGGGGTAATAATATATGGGGGCAGTAATAAATTTAAAGTAAAATTAAACAGACTGTTATGTATTATAACTTTTCTCACCCATTTTGGAATAAAATTTGTAAAACTTTCTAGGATATGAACCAAAAAACAGGTTAAAACTCATTTGCAAAATTATTTTGGACCCTCTGTAGAATAATGGAATGGTCCAATTGCATGACATAACTATGCATCTAGTGGTGGACAGCAGATTCAATTAGAACCCTGGAGAAGACACATCTCACAGCCTAGATTATACAGTCTCAAGATGCCATATATGGTGTTAACACATACATGTATGTACATGTAACATATAATCTTATATGGAATTATATGTTTATTTGACATACTGATGATGAAGAAGATACAATTTACACCAATGGATGGTTAATTACTGGGCAGCAAAATGATGTACATTCCATATTTAATCTATCTGATGTCATTTTTTACATAAGTAGTTTCATCAGTATAAAGGCTATGAGACTATAGCATTTAGATGTACACATATTTCCAAGATTGATTTTGTTTGTATATCCTATGTACATAACTCTGCTGATATTATGAGATGGTAATACATGTACATACACTATACATGTAGTAAATCATTTGGAAAAATTGTTCCTGGAATACACATGTAGCAGTAGCAAATAAATTGATGAAAGACTGACAACAATATGAAAAGGCTAAGCAACACTCTTTACATGTATTTATAAACGGGAGTGTCACCTCACATGTTTCAAAAAACTCAATAACTATGAGACTGCAGAATAGAGCTCAGCAATGATGAAACTCATGTTTTTTTATAGATACTTTGGAATTTAGATAAGTAGAAAGATCTAAAAAGATCTATATTTGTTCAAATTAATGTAAGCTAGGCATTTAAGGAAACTAACAGAGATGAGGAACAAATTTAATAAACCGGACAGAGTTCAAGCACCGCCTCTGCCACACTTACAGGTAAAAAGTCCCTTTGAAGGATTTCTAAAATGGATTCAATTTATGAAACTAACCAGAGGAGATCTGTCAGAAGTACTATATGACTACACAACTATACAACCGGTCTACTGAGACCAGAGTAAATTGTGACTTAGTAATAGATCTGATGTTCATATTATTTTCTTTATTAAGCTATTAAGATTACAAACTTCACACAATTAATATAGAGATGTCAAAAATAAAACTACCAAAAAATAGGTGTTAGCCAGTATCACTGGCTTTACGGGAAGTCAACACAAGCACAATTTTGCCATCTTAACCTTAAAAGAAATCTTATTTTTTTAAATGTTTTATTCATTTTATACAAAATGATTATGGTACTTTTTTAATGATATTATACTATTGTATACTTAAATAATTAAGCTCTTTGCAGAACTTACTACTTAATTTAATAAGGATCTTCAGTAAATGAACTACTTGTAATACTAAAATACAATTATTAATCAAGTGTGAGGGTTCTCACAAGACTGATATATATTACAAATCTAATAAAACCTATTTCAAGGTATACAACTTGATTAAAATCATTTTTTTCTATGTGCCTCCTTCTGAAGTAAGAGTCTGTTATAGTTAAACTGGTAAGAAAGATGCAGGTGATCAGATGTAGAATCTGTATGACCAGTGGCCAGTCCAAACCTGCAAGGATCTACTTACTGATCATGATAAAAGGGTTGATGTTTCATTCAACTGGAGGTAGTAGGAGTAGGTTTGTAAGCAGAAACCAGCTTACATTTATCCTGAACCCGCCCCCTACCCCCTCCGTCCCCAACATATAACAGATAATAGCCAGTGATATTTGTTTAATTATAATTATTATATGGTGCCATACAGACAGTGCAAACTACCATACAGTATTAAATAATATATAAGATATAAGTTACAGTTACAGTATTTTATAACTGAAACAGGCATGTAACAGGTACAGTGGTTGGGCAACCCCTACTAACATGTCACCCGTCACTCTCTGCTAATTTCTGTTATGTGCAGACTATGATTTTCTAAATAATAACAAGATTGAATTTTTATGGTTTGGGGTTGCCAATTTAAATCAACACCCACTAACCAATGAAAAAGCATGTTTACTACTACAATTAAAATACTAAGTACTTATTAAATATAAAAAAATGCATTTATACAAGAATTTTTAGGATTTTGACTAGTGACCTACAGGAAGGGGTCTGATAGCAACTGGAGTAAATTAGATAACTAATTTTATCAGTCATTTGACAGTCTACTATGTTATTCTCCAACAATCTTTATACACATTAACTTAGGGCTTTTCTTAGACTGAGAATAATCATTAATAGTGAAACCATGCAAGTCCAAGCTTATCCATTTCTGGCTTGAATTTTAGTCTCTGTGTGGTAAAAGCTATGCAGTCAAATAGCCAGTGAGGGGTGTTACATTATACAATGCACTAAATGCAAACATGGTCAACCCGAAGTATGTACCAACCCGAGCTGGTTGGTAGTAAGTTTGCGCCCAGCCTTAGTCGTGTGATTGATTTGTCCATTTTGTAATTTGTCGAGTATCCCATAGGACGGCCAGGTCGCACTGTTTTGCGGCAAAATGTGTTCTTTTAAGTTTCAATTCTCTACACAATCCATCCAGGATAGTGGTTTGAATCCTGGCATATATTTCTGTGGGTGAGTATGGTATGTCCTGGATCATGGCCCCTAAACCAGGCCCCTTTTGTCTGCATCATCTGCTCTCATTACCAGATATTATTATAAACCTATATGAGCTCGGCACTATGACATGGTAACTGGTAAGCCTGTTTTTAGGAATAATAACAATGTTTTCAATAACTCTGGTCTAGAACAAATAGTATTTGAAAGACCTTGTCTAGAATGACTGTTTTTTTATTTCATTGAGACCAGAGATGATAGTGAATCTGAAAATACATACAATATAGCAAGCTTTTTAGGTTGATGATGTAAAAGACAGCTCAATGCAGTGTCTATTGTATCATTTCTGTTGTATAAATGCAGGAACATTTTAATAAATCACTATTATAATCATTCAAAGACACTACCTAATTAACTTTTCTCTTTATGTCAGCTAACGGATATATTATTCCAATCAGGCAGTATAGGGGACGTTTTAGTCATATGGGGAGACGTTTTGGTCATATGGGGGGATGTTTTGGTCTGGGGACGTTTTGGTTTGGGGACGTTTTGGATTGCTTCGGACTTTAAATAATTTCGTAAAAGTATAGTTGATTCGGCGTATTATTTGCATCTAGCCAATAATAAACTTGTTCACATCATACCCACGATATGTTGCTTCGGTGCAGGCGTACCTTGTCTGCTGCACTTTAAGGAAATCATTGACAACAGCAGTTTAGATAATAAAAAGGATGTCCATTCCGTTGCAAAAATAGACCTAAGTTTCGGATATGAGGTGAAAATGTCTTCGACCTGTCCCGAAAGTCTTTCTCGCCCGCAAACTACACTAAATAATATAAACTGAAATCAGCACTTTTTGGGGGGAGATGTGCACGCTAAGTAAAACGATTAACTACGGAATACACCATCGAATCGTACGTATGCCGTATGGATTATCGTGCATCGGGAATCGTATATCGTGTATCGTGTATAGTATATGGTGCACGTTGCACGATGAATGATACGATATGATACACGATATACGATTGACAAAATACACGATGAGTGCACGCACGTTATACGCACGTTACACGCACGTTATACGCACGATATACGCAAATTTTTACAACTGTTACGTTCCGACTACTGTATAACTGTATGTAGTTTCAAGTAATTCCCTTCAGTACTTGATTGGGTATAACAGAAAAAATACATGATGCTGAAATTGTTTATGATGACTTATTGTCATCTTTTTACACATATCAGCATGAAGGACCAATTATTTTATACCGGGACTTCGACAGTAGATAATGATGACTTTATTGCAGGTGATAATTGTTTACCTGAAAGAAATATTGGTTATTCTACATCCAATAGTCATGGTGAAAAAGTACTACAATTTTTTAATGATTGTAAAACATGTGTGTTAAATGGTAGAAAATTTATAAAAAATAATTTTACTTCTGTATCCGCTAAAGGATGTTCATTGGGAGACTATTTGTTGTCCAACCGGATATTTAAAGAGTTGAATATTTAATACAAGCTTCTATTGCTGATCACTCTGTTGTGTCATGTGTATTCAATTTACCATTGCAGACTGCTTGTCAGGATAACTCAAGTATACATGTTTATGAACATGGTGTTAGTTATGACAGGTTTAGTTTGAAAGAGATACCTGTTAACTTTCTAAGCTCTGATACTGGGATAATTGAACTTCATGAAACTGTTTTTAAGCTCGAACAGGGTTTTAGATGTCAGACTGATGATGATAATGCATACAGTGATTTATGTAAGGTCATGAAAGATAAAATGTATAAACATATCCCATCAAAAAACTGTGTATTTCTCAAATACGTGTAAAAAAATAGTCGTATTGCTAAAGCATAGTTGAATGATATCGTGTGTTGCATTTGAAACGCCTTGAAATAAATTGACTAAAAGGTTCTTATGTTTCACAGTCTGAAGAAAAAGGCTCTTAAAACTGAGTTTATTAGAGCGACAAAGCAGTCCAACGAGATAAACGCTGTTATTGGGTCTCTTGTCAAGAAGATTTAGCTTCGGACTGTGATACAAATCAACAGGAATTCTGGAAAATCACTGGTACAATAGGTGTTGTACAGACAACAAATAAAGAGGTTCCTATGGAAATAGTAATGAACAATGGTAATATCTTAAATGATGTATTACAGATTCTAAGCAAAATGATCAATGAGTTCAAGAATCTTTTAAATATAGATTTTGAGACTACTCACCGTTTAAATAAGTTTACCTGTCAAAGAATGGTTTAAATGCAGAGAATGAAACCTTAAATTGTGGTATATTTCTTTTTTACATATTCTATTTAATGTGTGTTTTACAACTGGATCTAGACCTACGGAAAAGTTGTTATTGCCCCTTGACCTAAATCAGGTGCTGCTGATGCTCGTGTTCCATTATTTAACCGGGGTATAGCACTGTCTTGTTCTATGTATAAGATGTATTGCTCTGTAATAACAATATGCTTTCTACCTAGGATGAAAATAATAACATCTTGACCGAGGAGCAAAACGGCTTTAGAAAACAGAGAAATACCATACATTATGTAATATTCTAACACAAGCAGCTGCTTTTCCTATATAAGCATATAGGGAAAATCCTGTATTTTATTTTACGATAAAATACAGCACGTTTTTCCAAGGACGACGTGCCTTAAATGACGTAACGTCGTGACGTATGTAAACATCGTATCTCTCGTTTTAAGGTTACAATGATGTACTACTACGCGTTAAATTAGGTTCGGCTTGTTTTTGCCACTGACCGTTCCAAGGCGGTGCCCCACTGTGTTCCTTTAATTGTTCGTTTTGTCCTCGTGTGTTTGCTTTGTATGCTAGTGTGTGTTGGTAGTGTATATGTGTGTGTGTACATTATTGTGTGTGTGTGTCGTGTGTGTATGCGCGTGTGTGTGTGTGTGTTGGTGGTGTGCACTTCTGGGTGCTGTGGGGTTCGTTTTGGGGAGGCTGCGTTTTTGGTACGTGGCATTCCCTGTTTGATATTATTTTTGTTTTTTTGTTTTCAAAGAAAATAACGTGTTAGAATCGAAATAATAAATTGTTCCCTATTTTTCATCGTTGAGTAAAATATAGTCAGTCATTTGGATGCGAAAAATTAAATCACTCGTGCTACGCACTCGTGATTGAATTACTACGCATCCAAATTCCAGACTATATTTTATTCAACGATAAAATACAGGGAGGCATTATTATTTTTAATTATTGATACAAGAATAAAGCTTAGACAGTTAACATTTTGTGCCTTTATAGATTTCAGAAAAGCGTATGATTTCATTAATCGTTGTCTGTTATGAAAAAGAATTATTCGACAATGTTATAAAAAGTAGCATGTTTAATGCTTTCAGATCCCTTTACCAATCGGTTTCATCCTGTGTTACAATTAATGGTCATTATACAGAATTGTTTGAAAATACATGAGGATTACCGAAAGAATGCCGTTACTGTTCAATTTGTTTTTGAATAACCTAATATCTCAAATTAAGGCTGTAGGTAAAGGATGAAATAGTATGTATCTTATTATATGCAGATGATAGTGTCCTTGTAGCTGAAAATGAATGTGATTGAAAAGACTCATGTTTTGTCAAGTTGGTGTTCTTTGAAACAAAAATAATATCAAACAGGGAATACCACGTACCAAAAACGCAGCCTCCCCAAAACGAGCCCCACAGCACCCAGAAGTGCACACCACCAACACACACACACACACACACACACACACACACACACGCACACACACACACGACACACACACACAATCATGTACAAACACACATATACACTACCAACACACACTAGCATACAAAGCAAACACACGAGGACAAAACGAACAATTAAAGGAACACAGTGGGGCACCGCCTTGGAACGGTCAGTGGCAAAAACACCACTGGGGAGCTTAAACCGGTTTATGGTGCGCACCCAACCTCACTCTTACCCCCACCATGTTCCAAAGTCACAGGACAGTGTAAATAAAAGTAATCCCTGCTAGGTGAATCTCTAACACACGCAATGGAAACAAAAGGCATGGTATGTAAAACACAAAAATGCTCGTGTATAAATATATAAAAAGCAAACCTTGAGAACCAAAAAACGTATGTACTCAATGCCTTTGCAGAAGGCAGAGCACCAAGAGAAACACCCTTAAGGGCCCGACGAAACAGGCCAGAGGACAGAAATCAAAACAGTTTCGTCCCAGTGGGATTTAAAAACTGCCCATCACAGAGTCCTCCCCCTCTTCCGTCAGACACAATCAAAGAGGGAAGCATAGCGTCCAACTGTAAACGGGTTGAACACCAAACATGCGGTGTGTCTCAAAACAGTTGGGTCGTAACCTCTTTTAACAAAACGTTTTATAATTTTAGCAAATACAGTTGGAAAATTGCCATGACCCAAAATCTTACGAAGTTTGTAAACCACATCCCCATAAAAATCGGGTTTTGAAATACCTTCTCGCAGAAGAGTCTTTAGATTACTATTGAATTTCAAAACCAAATCAGAATTACGATAGTAAAATTTAGCAAAATATTTACGCAATTTGTAATAACGGTAGCCCTGTTGAAGAAGTTTGTTTGTAATATATTGATTACGTTCATTGAAATCCTCAACAAAACTACACGCTCTGGCAAACCGAATTAACTGAGAAATGTATACCCCATAAGATGTAGCATGAGGTACATCCCCATCCAAATGGGGGAAATTTACAATACTAAAATTAAAATCATCCCTCTTGTCATAAATTTTGGTATGTATAATATTGTTATCAATAGAGAGATGTAAATCTAAAAATGAAGCACCAGTATCCAAATTGTTAGTTTTAATTAACTGGAGTTCCCGGGGATAAATAGTGTCCACCAATTGACCAAAAAACGGGTTATCCATGTTAAGAATATCATCCAGATAGCGTGATGTATTATTAAAAGCAGTAATAATGTCTGCCTGCGTGTCTGGAGAAAGACTCAACATAAAGTCTCTTTCATAACAATATAAAAACAAATCTGCGACAAGGGGTGCACAATTTGTTCCCATGGGAATACCGATTACTTGTCTGAAAACTGCATTCCCAAACCTTATATAAATGTTGTTCAATAAAAAGGAAAGGGCTTTACAAACTTCGTCACAGGTCCACATAGTATAATGTTTAACAATACAGCTAGTAAAAAAAGCTTTATCGAAATTGCAGGCGAGAAATGTAACATTCTCCCTGGCAAAAGTCTTTTGAATTAGGGCAGTTAGCTTGTCATTTATCAAATTATGTGGTAAAGTGGTATACAGAGTAGAAAAATCGTATGTACTGACTGAAGTTACTTTGTAATTATTAACTTTAAACTTATCCAGGATTTCGCCAGAATTTTTGATCGACCAAAATAAATGTTTACCAGAGTTTTCGTATACTTTATCACAATATCTTTTCACGTGGGTTTTTATAGCAGTTAGGCAAGATGTTAATAGTTTTGAAATATTTGTAGTGGTACAAGAGCTTGAATTAGCGATGAAACGAGCTTTATATGGTTGTTTATGTAATTTAGGAATCCAGTACATAGTAGGAAGTTTATTATGTTGATCATCTATACGAACTTTCAAATTAGAAACTTCACTGATGTGATCAGTGACCACATTTTGTTCAACGGAAGGACTCAGTATATAAGCTTTAGTGCTATTTAGTTCGTTTTGTAAAACATTAATATAATGTAGGCGTCAAATGATGATAATATTGTTGGCCGCCTTGTCTGCTGGAACTAAGACATACTTAGAATGAAATTCTTGGATTTCCTTTTTCAGATGTCTTAAAGTAAACTTGGGTTTTGATGGAAGTAGGTGTTCATTTGTTTGGTAAAATTTTATACGAGAATCGACAATGTTAAAAATACTTCGTTTCCAAGACGTTAATGCATTTGGATCAGCATTCTCACGACGACACCATTTAACACAAAAAGTTTCGATGGATTCCACAATATGACCACGACAAGCATGAAAATCAATAGTAGAAGGAATTCTGTATTTTGGTCCTTTAAAGAATAAATTACGAATACGCTTGTCTTTAATAATATCAAAATTACCAGTGATGACATGACCGGCATCTGAATAGCAAAATTTCGAGTTTTTACATTCGCAGTAAGAAGGGGTATTTGTTTGAACATCTAGGTCGGAAACAATTTTATTGTAATTGAATATAACATTTCTAACAGGTGTTTTATATTTATAACAGATAATAGGAACTTCGGAGTTTCGGAAATACTTAGGCACAGAATCAATGACACGTCTATCACGAAATATACTAGGTATATCGATGAAGTCAATACCTTTATTAATGAAATGAATTTTAAGAAAATGTCTATCATGATCAGATTGAGTGTCAATATGTGGACGGAGAACGTGTTGTGTGTAATGTTGGATAAGATATGACACAGTGTAAAACGGATCTGTTTGAATAACGTACTGGTCCGCTTCCTCGTCTAGTTTTTTAAGAGACTGAATAGATAAAGATGTGAGACGAGAAAGCATTGAATGTCTACCAGAGTTTGAAAGAATTATATCGAGGTCTGCAACAGAAATATTGACTTTTGATTTGCGCTTAATATTACCATTGCGTCTAATTCCATGAGACCTAGATTTACGTTTCCTAATATTTAAAATTGAAAATATATCGATATCAGGGTTTTTAGAGATATTACCTTCTTGATAAATATTATCATTTAAGCCCAACGGAAACGGTGACTGTAAATTTTTAATCCATTTGAATTCTGCTAAATGTCTGGCTTTGATTTTAAAACTAGATGTACAATTTATATCATAGACGATTTGCTCTACTGGCGGAATGGTTACCTGATCAATTGTATGGCCAGATTTACGAAAGTGTTGATATAAAAATGTAGTGAACTTCTTCCGACTTCGCATTTTGTAAGAATGCTCGCGGAAACGAATTTTTAAAGATCGCCCAGTTTGCCCAACATACTGAATACCACAATTGGGTGCGTTTCAAGTCAGTACATAAATCATGTGGGACGCATTTCAATCAACGTCAGAGTTAAGTACCACATTAAAAGTTCTGCCGTTAACATTTGAGGTAATTGTAGACCTGTGCGATAAATGATTGCAACAACCGCACCTCTTAGCATTGCACTTGTTAATAGAACGGTACCCTCTACATCTCTGCGGAAAATTTGTATGTTTTATTTTATATTTCTTCAGTATAGTAGAAGTTAAAGGTGATAGACGAATACGTAGATTATTACGAAAAACAGCTGGAGAATTAAAATGAGTACGTGGAATATAAAATGACTGTGCAGAATGTAGCTTTAAAGGAGAAAGGCAGATAGATGGTGTATGTCTTAAAAAAGTACTGTTGTTATTAGGCAGATGTACAGATGATGCAGAGTGTAACCGAAGAGGTGAAAGAATTAATTTCGGAACTATATTATATGTACTCATGTAATGTAATTTTGTAATACCATTCTGTGAAAAGTGGCGTTCGGGTAGAAAAGTCATCAGTATCAATTCGTCAAGTGAAAATATTAAGCGACAATTAAACACAACCTGGTTAATCGCGCTGGAGGTCGCACAATACAATAGGACGGGATAACTAGCATGGACCCGAATGCCAGTGAACACAGAACCTTCAACACGGTATAAAATACTCCTCATCTTGACAGAGGCCGAGGGTTTAGAACGAATAACAATCCCTGAAGGATGAAAATATAACAACATTGATTGAATGTACGGGGAGACTTTTTACGGCCGCCACACGGCACAAACAACACAGTTGTGAGCATAAAAACAAAAATAATATCAAACAGGGAATACCACGTACCAAAAACGCAGCCTCCCCAAAACGAGCCCCACAGCACCCAGAAGTGCACACCACCAACACACACACACACACACACACACACACACACACACACACACGACACACACACACAATCATGTACAAACACACATATACACTACCAACACACACTAGCATACAAAGCAAACACACGAGGACAAAACGAACAATAAAAGGAACACAGTGGGGCACCGCCTTGGAACGGTCAGTGGCAAAAACACCACTGGGGAGCTTAAACCGGTTTATGGTGCGCACCCAACCTCACTCTTACCCCCACCATGTTCCAAAGTCACAGGACAGTGTAAATAAAAGTAATCCCTGCTAGGTGAATCTCTAACACACGGAATGGAAACAAAAGGCATGGTATGTAAAACACAAAAATGCTCGTGTATAAATATATAAAAAGCAAACCTTGAGAACCAAAAAACGTATGTACTCAATGCCTTTGCAGAAGGCAGAGCACCAAGAGAAACACCCTTAAGGGCCCGACGAAACAGGCCAGAGGACAGAAATCAAAACAGTTTCGTCCCAGTGGGATTTAAAAACTGCCCATCACAGAGTCCTCCCCCTCTTCCGTCAGACACAATCAAAGAGGGAAGCATAGCGTCCAACTGTAAACGGGTTGAACACCAAACATGCGGTGTGTCTCAAAACAGTTGGGTCGTAACCTCTTTTAACAAAACGTTTTATAATTTTAGCAAATACAGTTGGAAAATTGCCATGACCCAAAATCTTACGAAGTTTGTAAACCACATCCCCATAAAAATCGGGTTTTGAAATACCTTCTCGCAGAAGAGTCTTTAGATTACTATTGAATTTCAAAACCAAATCAGAATTACGATAGTAAAATTTAGCAAAATATTTACGCAATTTGTAATAACGGTAGCCCTGTTGAAGAAGTTTGTTTGTAATATTGAAGTCGAGGACAATCCACAATAGAGCATTATTGTATATTTTAGACCACCATCTGTTATAAGAATATATCTTGCCTTTATTTGTGGTACGCATAGCCTACAGGTTGCTAATCATTTGGTAAAACTGCAAGTATGTAGCACAAAGTGCCGGAAGAGCACTTGGTCTCCTCAAAGCAAAGTCTAAAAGTCATTTATTGTTTTCACCAAATTATATGATAGCATGATATGGCCTATTATATGCTTTGTATGCTAGTGTGTGTTGGTAGTGTACGTGTGTGTGTGTACATGATTGTGTGTATGTGTGTGTTGTGTGTGTGTGTGCTGGCGGTGTGCACTTCTGGGTGATGTGGGGCTCGTTTTGGGGAGGCTGCGTTTTTGGTACGTGGCTTTCCCTGTTTGATATTATTTTTGTTTCTATTATATGATATGGCGCCCCAGTTTTGGGTACTAAATTTCACTCCTGTACATGTATAATACAGAATTCCGTTAGGGCCATCGCCTTTGAATGTGTTGATATGAAACGCGATACTCGATAGTACGATGATGAAAAACAACGATAACGAATACGCGATAACACGATGATGATAACGTGATAGTACGATAACGAAAACGCGAAAATACGATAGTGCGATGATGAAAATGCGATATACTATCGTGTTTTTACCATCGTACTGTCGCGTTTTCACAACCGTAATATCGTGATATCGCGTTTTCGTTATCGTACTGTTGTACTATCGCTTTATCATCATCGTACTGTCTTGTTATCATTATCATACTATCGCGTTACCATCATCGTACTGTCGCGTTATCATTATCGTTCTGTCGCGTTATCATCATCGTACTATCGCCTTCCGGTGCGCATGCGCATAGAAAAGTTTTTCCTCCATGTGACAAAATTAATACAAGAAAATTAATTTATTGTGTAGAGTTACTGATTTCATCATTAACACCTGTCAGGTTTTTATCTGCCCGTATTTTTTTCATAGCAATATTCTTTCTATAATTTTTAGCCTACCTGAGCACGAAGTGCGCTTATGCTTGTTGTTGCTATATTATATTTTATAATAACTATTTTTCAATGCCTGAAAGTCTTACGGAAGACAAATGATCTGCAAATGCTTAAATAGTTGCTTAATAATTATGCCTAGGCCACTATGTTCACTTGACACATAATTGTTTTAGTTCACCTGTCACAGAGGGTCAAGGTGAGCTTTTGTGATCACATTTCGAAAGTCGTGCGTCCGTGCGTTCGTTCGTAAACGCTTCCTCGTAAACACGATAGAGACCGCATTTATAATTTGATTTGAACCAAACGTGCACACCTCTACCATCATAAGATCTCACCGGCCAAATTCTACAATGGGCTCCAGAGTTATGGCCCCTGATTGTGCCAAAAATGGCTTTTTTGGCCTTTGTAGGACTTAAGTGCCTTCATTTATGTTTTGATTTGTTCCAAACCTGCACACAACCTGCAACAGCAATAGCAACAGTAATAGCTCTTGGATTCTGTGTAAAGGTTGACCTACCTTTAATAATTCAAATTTGGACCCCTTGTACGATTGTGTATACAGAATTTAACTGTGACTTTGGATGACCATGACTGTGGCCTTGTGACCTAATTTTAGGTTTTCAAGTTAGAACCTTCAAATTTGGACCACTTGCACAATTTTGCATGCCGAGTAGAACTTTGACCTTGGATGACATGGAATGTGGCCTTATCACCTACTTTTTAGATTTGGACCACTTGTACAATTTTGATTGATAATGATAACGCGTCAGTACGATGATGATAACGCGATAGTACGATTAGAAATGTTTTATCTGATAGAGCTAAGGATGTCAATAATGCTTCTATTAACATTAATAATAATCAAAAAAATTATGTTTGTTCTCTCAAATGTTGAAATTGCCAAACTAACGGCCAACACCTGCTATACTATACTTCAAATACGTTTTAATACTTTGTTTTTAACATTGCATTTAAACATTGAATGTTTTTAATGTACATGCTATTAAGCTTCAAATATTTTAAGTTATCACTATCAGGATTTAAAAATCAAATGTAGATAATCACTGCTAATCATTTAACATCTGATCTGTTTAGGGTTGTAATATCATCCTTTAAATCATTTACTATCATGTTCATTAGTGTCATAGCTTTTTTGTCTCCTTTTCAGTATCTTACCTCTACTACTTTTATAGCCGACATTAAAATGTAGACTAGAAGTGGTAATCTAATCTTTAAACATGTATAGATTAGTCCATGATAAGGCAATTTTATAACATATAGTTTTTGTTTAAAAAATGTAAAGTTTGTCTGTTATAAGGTTATTTATAACCTACAATGTTATGGCTTAGTCGCTTTTCGAGGATTATGATGGGTGTGCTTGTTTCCGGCTTGGATTATATGTTAGGGAGACAGATGTTACCAGATTATCTCCCTTACAATATATTCATGGGAACTACTGATCTTGGTGTCGTTACCGATTTCCAATTAGGTTATAGATATCTACTGATAATAATAGTCTCTTGTAATTCTTACATAGAATTGCCAATTGCATGATGTTTATATGTTCTTAGTGTAAAACATACACATGTATAGGATGAGACTGAAATAAACTAAATAAACAACAAACAACAATCAGCTTGTTGGATTGCCGTTTAGCGTTTTCTTCTACTTGTTTATGCATTTGAATTTGAATTCTAAACAGCTAGGACAGTCTTACCATCTTCTAGAGTATTTACTGTACTCTATCTGCGCCTGTATGTTTCCATAGTAGTCATGGTTTCCGGCCACAATGTACCATGGGATAAAAAGATGGCTGCTATTGTAGACTTCTTCAAAGGTCGACTGCAGTAATGAGAACACTTTCATGAAAACATCAAATTTCGTTAGAAATGTTTGTCCTTTAGATTCACTTAAAATACGCGTGATATGAATATTCTTATTATAACACAACATATAACGTGGGTTTCTACATGGTTTACCGCATACTACTTTAAAACGAAAATTGGCATAGTTATATGAACCTCTATCACCGTATATAGAGATATTCTAGTCAAAACGGGATATACCGCTCTTTCTGTAAGGTATATTTTAATTTATACATTTCAATAAAGGATGTTTTCAAATCATTTACTTGTTTTCAGCTCCGTTTCTTGACCATAACTCAATGTAGAAATGTTGAAGTGTAATACATGCATAAATGTACCTGTCCCCTTTGACTGCCTGCTTAAGACAGTTCAAATTGTAGTTAAAATCTTGATAATTCTTACCTGGAATCTTGTGTCATTTACCCCTTTTACCCCCATGTCGTAGAAATTGTCTCCGAGGCTCAGTATAAAATGTGGCGAATGCTTTTCCGCTATTCTAGCCATCTGTCGAGCGACTGCACGCTGAATAATTGTTGTGAACGGGAAGTGCCGTGTACCTCCCCAGTCAGCTATGACCATGAATCTCAATGAACCATGGTTCTGACTGGAACTTGTGGACAAAGATATTCTTTTTGTTGTCGAAAACCTTGTTGCTGTTTATAAAAAAACAGTCAGTTAGCTTTAACCGATACCATGTAGTATCATTCTTTAAGGAGTGCTTACTGTATATTACTTACTGAATAGCAAACAGTGCAGAGCATGGCCACATTGAACGGAAGTGCAGGTCACTCATGACATGCACTGCTGCTCGAAAAGGCAGACTCACTTGCCATCAGCAGGATAGGCGGTAGCTGTGATATGTACAGTTGACTCTCGTTTTTTCGAATTTCAAGGGACAAGGCCTTTTACTTCGAGGTGAACGAAGTTCGAGGTAAGAGGAGGGGCTTTTAGTTGTTTTTTACGTATATGGACGTATATGGACGAATAGTGCTTTCAAGACAGACAATTATTTGTATTTATTTATTGATGCAAATTTTCCCTAAAACATGGGAACACAAATGCAATTTTAATTATATTTTATTTTTGCATAATTATACCCAATTAGCATTTAATAATACATATCAAGTACATCTACATACTTGTATCGGCCCGAGTGAAAACGAAAGTACGCATCTGGCGAAAGTGAAAGTAGCGTTTCTTGAACCGGAAGTCAGAACATTCGTATATTCAAAACATAAGACCAGCATTTAACAACAAAACATTTTTTTTTACAGACTGATACATTCGTTCAGAAATCATCTTTTTTGCTAAAGCCCAATCACTATTATCATTTAACCTCTCAAATAAATTAAGTCTTTGAAGTAATTACCGCATTTGTCATTATTAATTACACGTAGTCACCTGCAATTAAAGTTAATCCATGAAAAACAAACAACACTCATTACGACACGTGTGAATTGGCATGACAACGTCTCACTTTTGCTTTGACCCGCCGCACCTTTGATCCGTCGGCAACTTTCGCACTTCGACTTA
>JAFMSR010002780.1:0-20443 GCA_022818135.1 Saxidomus purpurata | reverse complement strand
GTCGTAATCGCCTCACTTTTTTGGATGTGACGGGCATGCGCAGTGTTGGAGAGTTGAATATGGGTACAGGAACAGGGTCGGATAACCCTCTTCTTGCCACGCTTCGGGTAAACGCAGCGGTACAAGATCATGCTGCCATCATTACCATGAAGACGGCACGTGGAACAGACCTTATCATCACCACGGTGAACAACGAGGGTGAGGTGGTATGTACTGACTATACCCCTTTGGGCGGAGGCACGTGCAACCAAGCCCCCTGGGAAATACAGGTATATTCTTGCTTATATATTTTTATTATTCTCGGTAGAATAGTATATTTGAAAAAGAAATACCGAAAAAATGTAACCTCTACGTAAAAACTACGTTATACATATATAGATTATAAGATAAAAAACTAAGCCTTATGAAAAAGAACATAGCCGCAACGCAACGCAACGCAACGCAACGCAACGCAACGCAACGCAACGCAACGCAACGCAACGCAACGCAACGCAACGCAACGCAACGCAACGCAACGCAACGCAACGCAACGCAACGCAACGCAACGCAACGCAACGCAACGCAAATACTAAACCCCATGTAGCCTCTGGCGTTAAACACCACCTTGCCCATACCTTAATGCCTTTCGTTCACGACACGACACGACACGACACGACACGACACGACACGACACGACACGACACGACACGACACGACACGACACGACACGACACGACAATGTATTACCCCATACAGCCTCTGGGAGGAAGTTACACTTCGCCCATACCTTAGCACCTTCCTATCGCATCCTCCTGTTTCTTTTTGTAGCAGGCATGTTCCTCTTTTCCTGTAACGAAGAAATAGAACTTTCTTCCGAAGCCTCTATTACCTCCCTTACCCTTACAGTAGGGAGTACAGACTACGCGGTACAGTTTACGGACAACAAGGGCAAGATCACCGTACCCTACAGCACGGAACTGTCGGACGGTGCGGTAGTCAAAGCAGTACAGCTTTCTGCCGGCGCTACAGGCGTAGCGGATGATGACCAACTTTCTATTATAAACAATACAGTAACCCTTACGGTGACAGCAGAGGATAAAACGACCACACAGGAGTATACGGTAACCGTAGAGAAGGTGCCTGCGAGCAGTGAAGCCTCGATCACGTCTTTGACCCTCACGGTAGGGGAGAAGGACTACGAAGTAACGTTTACGGGTACACAAGATACGCTACGAGTAGTCCCCTATGGCACGCCTATACCGACTGCGGTTGGGGTGAAAAAGATAGCCCTGTCCCCCGGCGCTACGAGTGTAGATCAGGGCACTCAACATACTGTTACGAACAACACAGTAACCCTTACGGTGACGGCAGCGGACGGCAAGACAAAAAAAACGTATACGGTTAGATTGGTCACAGCGGTAGGCATCACCTCGTTTATGTTTGAAGTAACCGGCAACGAAAGCATGGCACTGGACGAGGACGACCGCCAACGGATCGTGGGGATGATAAACCAACAGGATAGTACGATCACCTTTGCCCAACAGAGTGCCTACGTGTACCGGGACAAGCTGAAAGCTACTTTTGAAGTATCGGAAGAAGGAGCAGCGGTACAGGTAGCAGGTGCGGATCAGGAATCGGGCACTACGGAGCAGGACTTTAGTGCTCCTGTAGCGTATGTAGTACGCGCTCCGGACGGCACGGAAACAACGTATACGGTAACCCTTACCAAGAGCACACGGGCGACGATAGAGGATGACCGATTCAGAGCAAAACTGAAGGAGTTTGTTCCGGCTGCGTTTGTAGGAGACCAACTGGACATTACGCATAGCGATGTGACCACCTACAGTAGAATGGCTGTAAACAATGTACTTTCTGTAAAACCTTCTATCACTTCGCTGAAGGGCATTGAGTTTTTCACGACTTTGGATACATTGGACTGTTCTATAAATGGAGACTTAGGTTCTTTGGATGTAAGGCGGAACACGTCTTTGACGAGTTTAAATTGTACTTATAATGGACTTGCTTCTTTGGATGTAAGGCGGAACACGTCTTTGACGAGTTTAAATTGTAGTGAGAATTCCCTAACTTCTCTGAATGTAAGCGTGAACACGGCTTTGGAAGAGTTGACTTGTGTTAATAATAATCTTCAATCCTTGGATGTAAGCGTGAACACGGCTTTGACGAGTTTGATCTGTTTTAATAATAATCTTCCATCCTTGGATGTGGGCAAGAACACGGTTTTGAAGACTTTGGATTGTAGTGTTAACAATCTCACTTCTCTGAATGTAAGTGCGAACACGGCTTTGACGAGTTTGAATTGTGGGCGTAATCGCCTTACTTCGTTGGACATGACGGGCATGCGCAGGGTTACAGCGTTGAATATAGGGACAGGAACGGCAGCGGATGATTTTCCAGAGATCAATCCGCAGAACGAATTTCTTGCCACGCTTCGGGTGAATGCAGCAGTACAAGATCATGCTGCTATCATTACCATGAAGACGGCACGTGGAACAGACCTTACCATCACCACGGTGACCAACGAGGGTGAGGTAGTATGTACTGACTATACCCCTGCAGAGACCGGAGGCGCATGCAACGGTAATTAGAAAAAACACCTTTTCTCCTTCTTTTTGTGTGTTTATTGGAGAATACGGGTATATATTCTTGCTTATATATTTTTATTATTCTCGGTAGAATAGTATCTTTGAAAAGGAATGCCTATCAGAAGGTTACTTTTTAAGGAAAAAAGCACGTAATAAGTACGTGTCAAAAAATTAAAAATAGAAATGCTAATGAAAAAGAATACAGCCGTAATCCACGCCACGCCACAAAAATTTTGTACAGCCTCTAGGGGGAAATTACACTTCGCCCATACCTTAATACCTTCCTTCCACGGTCTCCTGTTCCTGTTGGCAGCAGGCATTTTCCTATTTTCCTGTGAAGACACAAAACTTTCTTCCGAAGCCTCCATCACCTCCCTTACCCTTACGGTAGGGAGTACGGACTACGAGATAACGTTCACGAATAGGGAGGGCACGATCAAGGTGCCCTACGCCACGAAATTCCCTGTCAAGGCTAGGGTCACAGCAGTAACACTTTCTGCTAAGGCTACGGGCGTAAAGGTCGGCAATGAGGTAACGCTCTCTGATTCGGAACCTCTTATCCTTACGGTAACGGCAGAGGATAAAACGACCACACAGGAGTATACGGTAAACGTAGAGAAGGCGCCTGCGAGCAGTGAAGCCTCGATCACGTCTTTGACCCTCACGGTAGGGGAGAAGGACTACGAGGTAACGTTTACGGGTACACAAGATACGTTACGAGTAGTCCCCTATGGCATGCCTATACCGACGACTGCGGTTGGGGTGAAAGAGATAAAGTTATCTTTTGGTGCTATGTCGGATGCAGGCAACGAACTTAGCGTTACGGACAACGCGGTAACGATTACGGTGACGGCAGCGGACGGCAAGACAAAAAAAACGTATACGGTTACATTGGGTTTCACGACGGCAGGCATGACCTCGTTTACGTTTGAAGTAACGGGCAACGAAAGTATGGCGTTGGACACAGCCGACCACAAACGGATCGTGGGGATGATAGACCAACAGGCTAAGACGATCACCTTTGCCCAACAGAGTGCCTATGTGTACCTAGACAAGCTGAAAGCTACTTTTGAAGTATCGGAGGAAGGAGCAGCGGTACAGGTAGCAGGTGTGACCCAGACATCGGGTACTACGGAGCAGGACTTCACATCGCCTGTGAGCTATGTAGTACGCGCTGAGGGGACGGAGACAACGTATAGGGTAACCCTTACCAAGAGCACACTGGCGACGATACCCGATGACCCATTCAGAACAAAACTAAAGGAGTTTGTTCCGGCTGCGTTTACAGGAGACCAACTGGACATTACGCATAGCGATGTGACCAACTACAGTAATATGTATGTAAGTGCTCAATACCCTGCTATGACTTCCCTGAAGGGGATTGAATTTTTCACGGCTTTGAAGGGGTTGTATTGCAGTAAGAATCATATTCGATCCTTGGATATAAGTAAGAACACGGCTTTGACGACTTTGGATTGTTCTATTAATAGTCTTCAATCTTTGGATGTGCGCAAGAATACGGCTTTGGAAAAGTTGGAGTGTGATGAGATTCCTAAATTAGCTTCTCTGGATGTAAGGGAGAACACGGCTTTGAAGAGTTTGGAGTGTAGAAATACTGGGTTAACTTCTCTGGATGTGAGTAAGAACACGGCTTTGACGAAGTTACTATGTTCTGATAATAGTCTTCAATCCTTGGATGTAAGGGCGAACACGGCTTTGACGGAGTTACAATGTAATAGTAACAGGCTTTCATCCTTGGATGTGAGTAAGAACACGGCTTTGACGATTTTGTATTGTGATGTTAATTCTCTTACTTCGTTGGATATGACGGGCATGCGCAGTATTGCAGAGTTGGGTATAGGGACAGGAACAGGGACGGATAACCCTCTTCTTGCCACGCTTCGGGTGAACACAGCGGTACAGGATCGTGGGGAGATCATTACCATGAAGACGGCACGTGGAACAGACCTTACCATCACCACGGTGAACAACGAGGGTGATGTAGTATGTAATGACTATGACCCTTCAGCGGTCGAAGACAAGTGTAACCAAGCCCCCTAGGAAAAACGCCTTTTCTCCTGCTTTTTGTGTGGTTTGAGAGCATACGGGTATATTCTTGCTTATATATTTTTATTATTCTCGATAGTTTAGTATATTTGAAAAAGAAATACTGAAAAAATGTAACCTTAGCGTAAAAACTACGTTATACATATATAGATAATAGAAACATAACAAAACAAATCCTTATGAAAAAGAACACAGCCGCAACGCAACGCAACGCAACGCAACGCAACGCAACGCAACGCAACGCAACGCAACGCAACGCAACGCAACGCAACGCAACGCAACCTAAACCCCATGTAGCCTCTAGGGAGAAGTACCGCCTTGCCTACACCGTAGCACGACACGACACGACACGACACGACACGACACGACACGACACGACACGACACGACACGACACGACACGACACGACACGACACGACACGACACGACACGACACCATATTACCCCATACAGCCTCTGGGAGGAAGTTACACTTCGCCCATACCTTAGCACCTTCCTATCGCACCCTCCTGTTTCTTTTTGCAGCGGGCATGTTCCTCTTTTCCTGTAACGAAGAAATAGAACTTTCTTCCGAAGCCTCCATGACCTCCCTTACCCTTACGGTAGGAACTACGGATCACGATATAACGTTCACGGGTACAGCATATACGTTGAAGGTAGGCTCTTATGGCACGCAATACCGTCTACGGTTGGAGTGAAAAATATAGTCCTATCCTCCGGCGCTACGTCGGATGCAGGAGCCAATCTTACCGTTACGAAAAACGCGGTAACGATTACGGTGACGGCAGCGGACGGCAAGACAAAAAAAACGTATACGGTTACATTGGGTTTCACGACGGCAGGCATGACCTCGTTTACGTTTGAAGTAACGGGCAACGAAAGTATGGCGTTGGACACAGCCGACCACAAACGGATCGTGGGGATGATAGACCAACAGGCTAAGACGATCACCTTTGCCCAACAGAGTGCCTATGTGTACCTAGACAAGTTGAAAGCTACTTTTGAAGTATCGGAGGCAGGGGCAGAGGTACAGGTGGAAAATGAGAATCAGGAATCGGGTACTACAGAGCAGGACTTCACGTCGCCTGTGAGTTATGTAGTACGTGCTGAGGGGAGCACGGAGACAACGTATAGGGTAACCCTTACCAAGAGCACCATGGCGACGATACCGGATGCCCAATTCAGAGCAAAACTAAAGGAGTTTGTTCCGGCTGCGTTTACAGGAGACCAACTGGACATTACGCATAATACGGTAATAAACCACAATGGCGAATTGGATGTAGGGAATCAAACCCCTAAACTCACTTCCCTGAAGGGGATTGAATTTTTCACGGCTTTGACGACTTTGAGATGTTATACCAATAGTCTTCCATCCTTGGATGTGCGCAAGAACACGTCTTTGATGATTTTGAGTTGTGGGAGGAATAGCCTAACTTCTCTGAATGTAAGCCGTAACGCGTCTTTGAAAGAATTGCTTTGTTTTAATAATAGTCTTCCATCCTTGGATGTAAGTGTGAACACGGCTTTGGAAGTGTTGAACTTTTATACTAACAGTCTTCGATCCTTGGATGTGCGCAAGAACACAGCTTTGACGCGTTTGGATTGCAGTGATAATAGCCTAACATCCTTGGATGTAAGCAAAAACACGGCTTTGACGTATTTGGACTGTGGGAATAATAGTCTAACTTCTCTGGATGTAAGTGCGAACACGGCTTTGACGCTTTTGCGTTGTTGGGATAATCGCCTTACTTCGTTGGATATGACGGGCATGCGCAGGGTTACAAATGAGTTGAGAATAGGGACAGGAACAGGGACGGGAATAGGGGCGGATAACCCTCTTGAGACGCTTCGGGTGAACACAGCACTACAAGATCGTCCGGAGATCATTACCATGAAGACGAACCGTGGAGCAGACCTTACCATCACTACGGTGAACGATGCGGGAGAAGAACAATGCGCGAACTATACCCCTGCCGAGAATGGAGGCACGTGCCCCCCTAGGAAATACAGGTATATATTTTCCTTGATATATTTTTATTATTCTCGATAGTTTAGTATGTTTGAAAAAGGGGCGTCTAAAAACGTTACTTTATTAAGTAAAAAAGCACGTAATTAAGTACGTGTCAAAAGATTAAAACAGGGACACTAATGAAAAAGAATAGAGCTGTAATCCATGCCACGCTACAAAATCTTTGTATAACCTCTGGGGAAAAGTTACACCTTGCCCATACCTTAAAACCTTTCTTCGGCAGCCTTCTGTTTCTTTTGGCAGCAGGCATTTTCCTGTTTTCCTGTACGGAAATAAGCCCTTCTTCCGAGGCCTCCCTCACCTCCCTTACCCTTACGGTGGATGGCGTGAACTACCCGGTAAGGTTCACGGGCAAGCAGGGCACGATCACAGTACCCTACGCCACGACACTGCCGGCTGATGCAAAAGTCCACACCGTAGTACTTTCTGCTAAAGCCACGGGCGTAAAGGTCGGCGATGTCTTAAGGATTTCTGCTTCGAATCCGGCTACCCTTACCGTAACGGCGGAAGATGATAAGACCAAGGGAGTATATACGATTACCGTGAAGAAGACGCCCCCCCCGCAGCGAAGCCTCAATCACAACCTTGCAACTTAACGTAGGGGGCAGCGACTACGACGTCATGTTTGAAGACACGCAGGGTAGTGTGACCTTATCGTATGGCACGGAGATACCGACTACGGTCAGCGTAGCCTCAGTAGAGTTAGCTGCTGGCGCTACGGGCGTCGTTATGGGCAATGACCTTACCGTTACCAACAACGCGGTAACGCTTACGGTGACAGCCGAGGACGGCACGACAGAGAAGACGTATACGGTGAGGTTATCGGTGGGAGCCAACGATGATGCCTCGATCACAACCTTGCAACTTAGCGTAGGAGGCAGCGACTACGACGTAACGTTTGTCGACACGCAGGGTAGTGTGACCTTATCGTATGGCACGGTGATACCGACTACGGTTATCGTAGCCTCAGTAGAGTTAGCTGCCGGCGCTACGGGCGTCGTTATGGGCAATGACCTTACCGTTACGAACAACGCGGTAACGCTTACGGTGACGGCAGCGGACGGCACGACAGAGAAGACGTATACGGTGAGGTTATCGGTGGGAGCCAACGATGATGCCTCAATCACAACCTTGCAACTTAGCGTAGCGGGTAGCGACTACGACGTCATGTTTGAAGACATACAGGGTAGTGTGACCTTATCGTATGGCACGGTGATACCGTCTACGGTCAGCGTAGCCTCAGTAGAGTTAGCTGCCGGCGCTACGGGCGTCGTTATGGGCAATGACCTTACCGTTACGAACAACGCGGTAACGCTTACGGTGACGGCAGCGGACGGCACGACAGAGAAGACGTATACGGTAACGTTATCGGTGGGAGCCAACGATGATGCCTCGATCACATCTTTGCAACTTAACGTAGCGGGTAGCGACTACGACGTAACGTTTGTCGACATACAGGGTAGTGTGACCTTATCGTATGGCACGGTGATACCGTCTACGGTTAGCGTAGCCTCAGTAGAGTTAGCTGCCGGCGCTACGGGCGTAGTTCAGGGCAATGACCTTACCGTTACGAACAACGCGGTAACGCTTACGGTGACGGCAGCGGACGGCACGACCGAGAAGACGTATACGGTAACGTTATCGGTGGGAGCCAACGATGATGCCTCGATCACAACCTTGCAACTTAACGTAGCGGGTAGCGACTACGACGTCATGTTTGAAGACACGCAGGGTAGTGTGACCTTATCGTATGGCACGGTGATACCGTCTACGGTCAGCGTAGCCTCAGTAGAGTTAGCTGCCGGCGCTACGGGCGTCGTTATGGGCAATGACCTTACCGTTACGAACAACGCGGTAACGATTACGGTGACGGCAGCGGACGGCACGACCGAGAAGACGTATACGGTAACGTTATCGGTGGGAGCCAACGATGATGCCTCAATCACAACCTTGCAACTTAGCGTAGGGGGCAGCGACTACGACGTAACGTTTGTCGACATACAGGGTAGTGTGACCTTATCGTATGGCACGGTGATACCGTCTACGGTCAGCGTAGCCTCAGTAGAGTTAGCTGCTGGCGCTACGGGCGTCGTTATGGGCAATGACCTTACCGTTACGAACAATGCGGTAACGCTTACGGTGACAGCGGAGGACGGCACGACAGAGAAGACGTATACGGTAACGTTATCGGTGGGAGCCAACGATGATGCCTCGATCACAACCTTGCAACTTAGCGTAGGGGGCAGCGACTACGACGTCATGTTTGAAGACACGCAGGGTAGTGTGACCTTATCGTATGGCACGGTCATACCGTCTACGGTTAGCGTAGCCTCAGTAGAGTTAGCTGCCGGCGCTACGGGCGTCGTTATGGGCAATGACCTTACCGTTACGAACAATGCGGTAACGCTTACGGTGACAGCGGAGGACGGCACGACAGAGAAGACGTATACGGTGACGTTATCGGTGGGAGCCAACGATGATGCCTCGATCACAACCTTGCAACTTAGCGTAGGGGGTAGCGACTACGACGTCATGTTTGAAGACATACAGGGTAGTGTGACCTTATCCTATGGTACGGTCATACCGTCTACGGTTAGCGTAGCCTCAGTAGAGTTAGCTGCCGGCGCTACGGGCGTCGTTATGGGCAATGACCTTACCGTTACCAACAACGCGGTAACGATTACGGTAACGGCAGCGGACGGCACGACAGAGAAGACGTATACGGTGAGGTTATCGGTGGGAGCCAACGATGATGCCTCAATCACAACCTTGCAACTTAGCGTAGGAGGCAGCGACTACGACGTAACGTTTGAAGATATACAGGGTAGTGTGACCTTATCGTATGGCACGGTGATACCGTCTACGGTCAGCGTAGCCTCAGTAGAGTTAGCTGCCGGCGCTACGGGCGTCGTGCAGGGCAATGACCTTACCGTTACCAACAACGCGGTAACGCTTACGGTGACGGCAGCGGACGGCACGACAGAGAAGACGTATACGGTGAGGTTATCGGTAGGAGCCAACGATGATGCCTCGATCACAACCTTGCAACTTAACGTAGGGGGCAGCGACTACGACGTAACGTTTGAAGACATACAGGGTAGTGTGACCTTATCGTATGGCACGGTGATACCGTCTACGGTAAGCGTAGCCTCAGTAGAGTTAGCTGCCGGCGCTACGGGCGTAGTGCAGGGCAACGAACTTGAAGTTACCAACAACGCGGTAACGATTACGGTGACGGCAGCGGACGGCACGACAGAGAAGACGTATACGGTAACGTTATCGGTGGGAGCTAACGATGATGCCTCAATCACAACCTTGCAACTTAATGTAGCGGGTAGCGACTACGACGTAACGTTTGCGGACATACAGGGTAGTGTGACCTTATCGTATGGCACGGTGATACCGTCTACGGTCAGCGTAGCCTCAGTAGAGTTAGCTGCCGGCGCTACGGGTGTCGTGCAGGGCAACGAACTTGAAGTTACCAACAACGCGGTAACGCTTACGGTGACGGCGGAGGACGGTGAGACAGAGAAGACGTATACGGTAACGTTATCGGTGGGAGCCAACGATGATGCCTCAATCACAACCTTGCAACTTAACGTAGGGGGCAGCGACTACGACGTAACGTTTGAAGACATACAGGGTAGTGTGACCTTATCGTATGGCACGGTGATACCGTCTACGGTCAGCGTAGCCTCAGTAGAGTTAGCTGCCGGCGCTACGGGCGTAGTGCAGGGCAATGACCTTACCGTTACGAACAACGCGGTAACGCTTACGGTGACGGCAGCGGACGGTGAGACAGAGAAGACGTATACGGTGACGTTATCGGTGGCTGCCAACGATGATGCCTCGATCACAACCTTGCAACTTAACGTAGCGGGTAGCGACTACGACGTAACGTTTGAAGACACGCAGGGTAGTGTGACCTTATCGTATGGCACGGTGATACCGTCTACGGTTAGCGTAGCCTCAGTAGAGTTAGCTGCCGGCGCTACGGGCGTCGTTATGGGCAATGACCTTACCGTTACGAACAATGCGGTAACGCTTACGGTGACGGCAGCGGACGGTGAGACAGAGAAGACGTATACGGTAACGTTATCGGTTGGAGCCAACGATGATGCCTCAATCACAACCTTGCAACTTAGCGTGGGGGGCAGCGACTACGACGTAACGTTTGCGGACATACAGGGTAGTGTGACCTTATCGTATGGCACGGTGATACCGTCTACGGTCAGCGTAGCCTCAGTAGAGTTAGCTGCCGGCGCTACGGGCGTAGTGCAGGGCAATGACCTTACCGTTACGAACGACGCGGTAACGATTACGGTGACGGCAGCGGACGGCACGACAGAGAAGACGTATACGGTGACGTTATCGGTGGGAGCCAACGATGATGCCTCAATCACAACCTTGCAACTTAGCGTAGGAGGCAGCGACTACGACGTAACGTTTGAAGACACGCAGGGTAGTGTAACCTTATCGTATGGCACGGTGATACCGTCTACGGTAAGCGTAGCCTCAGTAGAGTTAGCTGCTGGCGCTACGGGCGTAGTTATGGGCAATGACCTTACCGTTACGAACAACGCGGTAACGATTACGGTGACAGCGGAGGACGGTGAGACAGAGAAGACGTATACGGTGACGTTATCGGTGGGAGCCAACGATGATGCCTCAATCACAACCTTGCAACTTAGCGTAGGAGGCAGCGACTACGACGTAACGTTTGAAGACACACAGGGTAGTGTGACCTTATCGTATGGCACGGTGATACCGTCTACGGTCAGCGTAGCCTCAGTAGAGTTAGCTGCCGGCGCTACGGGCGTAGTTATGGGCAATGACCTTACCGTTACGAACAACGCGGTAACGATTACGGTGACAGCGGAGGACGGTGAGACAGAGAAGACGTATACGGTGACGTTATCGGTGGGAGCCAACGATGATGCCTCGATCACAACCTTGCAACTTAGCGTAGGAGGCAGCGACTACGACGTAACGTTTGAAGACACACAGGGTAGTGTGACCTTATCGTATGGCACGGTGATACCGTCTACGGTCAGCGTAGCCTCAGTAGAGTTAGCTGCTGGCGCTACGGGCGTAGTTATGGGCAATGACCTTACCGTTACGAACAACGCGGTAACGATTACGGTGACAGCGGAGGACGGTGAGACAGAGAAGACGTATACGGTAACGTTATCGGTGGGAGCCAACGATGATGCCTCGATCACGGCTTTGACCCTTACGGTAGCGGGCAGCGACTACATGGTAACGTTCACGGGCACACAAGATACGTTGAGGATAGGTGCCTTTTGGCACGCCTATACCGGGCACCGTTACAGTCAAATCAGTAGGGTTATCTGACGGTGCTACGGGAGTAGATCAGGACACTCAACTTAATGTTGTAGGGGATAAGGTAACCCTTACGGTGACGGCAGAGGACGGCACGACAGAGAAGACGTATACGGTTATGCTGGGTTTCACGACGGTAGGCATTACCTCGTTTACGTTTGAGGTAGCCGATAACGAAGCTATGGCTCTGGACGCGGCCGATCGCCAACGGATCGTGGGGAGTATAAACCAAGAGACTAAGACAATAACCTTTGCCCAACAGAGTGCCTATGTGTACCGGGACAAACTGAAAGCTACTTTTGAATTGTCGGAGGCAGGAGCCGGGGTACAGGTGGGAAATGAAGATCAGACATCGGGCATTACGGAGCAGAACTTCATGGTGCCTGTGAGCTATGTAGTATACATTCAGGGCGGCCTGGAGACAACGTATACGGTCACCCTTACCAAGAGCACCATGGCGACGATACCGGATAACAACTTCAGAACAAAACTGAAGGCGTTGGTTCCGGCTGCGTTTACAGGAGACCAACTGAACATTATGCATAGCGATGTGCGCAGCCACAATATAATGAAAGTAGAGAGTAGCTCTATCGTTTCCCTGAAGGGGGTTGAATTTTTCACGGCTTTGACGAATTTGAACTCTTTTGAGAATCCGATTCCATCCTTGGATGTAAGTAAGAACACGGCTTTGACGTTTTTGGCTTGTAGTGATAATGCTCTTACTTCTCTGGATGTGAGCAAGAACACGGCTTTGACGACTTTGTATTGTAGGGATAATAGCCTTACTTCTCTGGATGTGAGCAAGAACACGGCTTTGACATTTTTGTATTGTTTCAATAATGCTCTCACTTTTCTGGATATAACGGGCATGCGCAGTGTTGCAAGTACTACAGGGTTGAATATGGGGACAGGAGAAATAGGGAATAACCCTCTCGTGACGCTTCGGGTGAACACAGCGCTACAGGATCATGCGAGGGTCAGTACCATGAAGACGGCACGTGGAGCGAATCTTACCATCACCACGGTGAACAACGATGGTGAGGTAGTATGTAATGACTATACCCCTTTGGGCGGAGGCAATTGTAACGACAACTAGGAAAAACACCTTTTTCTCCGTCTTTTTGTGTGGTTTTGAAGAATACGGGTATATATTTTCCTTGATATATTTTTTTTCTCCTCGGTAATTTAGTATATTTGAAAAGAAAAATATCGAAAAATGTAACCTAAAACGTAAAAACTACGTTATACATATAGAGCATCATAGAAACATAACAAATCATGAAAAAGAACACAGCCGCACCGCACCGCACCGCACCGCACCGCACCGCACCGCACCGCACCGCACCGCACCGCACCGCACCGCACCGCACCGCACCGCACCGCACCGCAAACCCATGTAGCCTCTGGCGTTAAACACCACCTTGCCCACACCCTAACACCTTTCGTTCACGACACGACACGACACGACACGACACGACACGACACGACACGACACGACACGACACGACACGACACGACACGACACGACACGACACGACACGACACGACACGACACGACACGACACGACACGACAATTTAATACCCCATACAGCCTCTGGGAGGAAGTTACACTTCGCCCATACCTTAGCACCTTCCTATCGCACCCTCCTGTTTCTTTTAGCAGCAGGCATGTTCCTCTTTTCCTGTGAGGACGACAAAATAAAACTTTCTTCCGAAGCCACCATCACCACCCTTACCCTTACGGTAGGGAGTACGGACTACGAGATAACGTTCACGAACACGCAGGGCAAGATCACGGTACCCTACAGCACGAACCTGTCGGACGGTGCGGTAGTCAAAGTCGTAACACTTTCTGCTAAGGCGACGGGCGTAAAGGCCGGCGAGAAGGTAACGATCTCTGCTACGGGAATCATTACCCTTAGGGTAACGGCAGAGGATAAAACGACCACACAGGAGTATACGGTAACCGTAGAAAAGGCGCCTGCGAGCAGCGATGCCTCGATCACGACGTTGACCCTCACGGTAGGAAGTACGGATCACGAGATCAACTTTACCGACAGAGCCTATACCCTTATCCTTCCGGCGGGCTCTACACTACCGACTAAGGTTGGGGTAAAAGAGATAGCCCTGTCTGCCGGTGCTACGGGCGTAGCGAATGATGACGAACTTAGCGTTACGAACAACGCGGTAACGATTACGGTAACGGCGGAGGACGGTAAGACCACGCAGGAGTACACGGTGACCTTGTCGGTGGATGCGAGTGTGGGCGCCTCGATCACGGCTTTGACCCTCACGGTAGGGAGTACGGACTACGAGATAACGTTTCAAGGCACGCGTGGAATGGTGATGGTACCCTATAACACGGAGATACCGGCTCAGGTTAGGGTGAAAGAGATAGCCCTATCTGACGGCGCTACGAGTGTAGCTCAGGGCACTCAACTTACTGTTACGGACAACGCGGTAACGATTACGGTGACGGCGGAGAACCGTACGACCGAGAGTGCGTATACGGTAACGTTATCGGTGGCTGCGAACAGCGAAGCTTCTATTAATACCCTTACCCTTACGCTAGAGGATAAGGACTACGAGATCATGTTTGAAGACAGGCAGGGAACGATGACGTTACCCTATGGCATGGCAATACCGGCTAAGGTTGGCGTGAAAAATATAGCGTTATCTCCCGGTGCTACATCGAATACAGGCAACGGCAACGAACTTAGCGTTACGGACAACACGGTAACGATTACGGTAACGGCAGAGGATAAAACGACCACGCAGGAGTATACGGTAACCGTAGAAAATGCGGGCCTTTGAGCAGCGAGGCTGCCATCACGTCTTTGACCCTCACGGTAGGGAGTACGGACTACGAGATAACGTTCACGGGTACACAAGATACGTTGTTGCGGATAGGCCCTTTTGGCACGTCTATACCGGCTAGGGTTGGGGTGAAAGAGATAAAGTTATCTTCCGGCGCTATGTCGGATGCAACCAACGAACTTGAGGTTACGGACAACGCGGTAACGATTACGGTAACGGCGGAGGATGATAAGACCACGCAGGAGTATACGATTAGGCTGGGTTTCACGACGGTAGGCATCACCTCGTTTACGTTTGAAGTAACCGACAATGAAAGTATGGCACTGGACACGGCGGATCGTAAGGAGATCGTGGGGAAGATAGATCAGGAGGCTAAGACGATCACCTTTGCCCAACAGAGTGCCTATGTGTACCGTGACAAGTTGAAAGCTACTTTTGAAGTATCGGAGGCAGGAGCCGGGGTACAGGTGGAAAATGAGAATCAGGAATCGGGTACTACGGAGCAGGACTTCACGTCGCCTGTGAGTTATGTAGTACGCGCTGAAGGCACGGAGACCACAACGTATAGGGTAACCCTTACCAAGAGCACTATGGCGACGATACCCGATGACCAATTCAGAGCAAAACTAAAGGAGTTTGTTCCGGCTGCGTTTACAGGAGACCAACTGGACATTACGCATAATACGGTAATAAACAACAATGGCGAATTGGATGTAGGGAATCAAACCCCTAAGCTCACTTCCCTGAAGGGGATTGAATTTTTCACGGCTTTGACGACTTTGAGATGTTATACCAATAGTCTTCCATCCTTGGATGTGCTCAAGAACACGTCTTTGACGATTTTGAGTTGTGGGAGGAATAGCCTAACTTCTCTGAATGTAAGCCGTAACGCGTCTTTGAAAGAATTGCATTGTTTTAATAATAGTCTTCCATCCTTGGATGTAAGGGGGAACGTGGCTTTGACAAGTTTGCAGTGTTATAATAATGGTCTTACTTCTCTGGATGTAAGGGGGAACGTGGCTTTGAAAGTGTTGAGTTGTGAGTATAATAGTCTAGCTTCCTTGGATGTAAGGGGGAACGTGGCTTTGACGCGTTTGAGTTGTAATGATAATAGCCTAACTTCCTTGGATGTAAGGGGGAACGTGGCTTTGACAAGTTTGCAGTGTTATAGGAATGGTCTTACTTCGTTGGATGTGCGCAAAAACACGGCTTTGACGCATTTGGATTGTAATGGTAATAGCCTTACTTCGTTGGATATGACGGGCATGCGCAGTGTTGCATTTGCTGGAGCGTTGAGAATAGGGACAGGAACAGGGGTGGATAACCCTCTTGAGACGCTTCGGGTGAATACAGCACTACAGGATCATACGCGAATTGTTACCATGAAGACGAACCGTGGAGCAGACCTTACCATCACCACGGTGAACAACGAGGGTGATGTAGTATGTAATGACTATGACCCTTCAGCGGTCGAAGACAAGTGTAACCAAGCCCCCTAGGAAAAACACCTTTTCTCCTGCTTTTTGTGTAGTTTTGAAGAATACGGGTATATTCTTGCCTTATGTATTTTTTTCTCCCTGACAGGTAGTCTCTTTGGAAAAAAGATACCGAAAAATGTAACCATAACGTAAAAACTACGTATATATAGATATATCAAAGAATAAAAAACCTAAAACAAGAACCTCTATGAAAAAAAATATAGCCCCCCGCCCCGCCACAAAAGCCTTGTAGCCTCTAGGGGGAAGTTACATTTTGCCCATACCTTAGCACTTTCTTTTCGCACTCTCCTGTTTCTTTTTGCAGCAGGCATGTTCCTCTTTTCCTGTGATGACAAGGTAAAACCTTCTTCCGAGGCTTCCCTCACCTCCCTTACCCTTACGGTAGGGGATACGGACTACGAGATAACGTTCACGAACAAGCAGGGCACGATCAAGATACCCTATGCCACGAAACTGCCTGTCACGGCTAGCGTCGCAGCAGTACAACTTTCTGCTAAGGCGAAGGGCGTAGAGGTCGGCGACAGCTTAAAGATTCTTGCTTTGGGATCCCTTACCCTTACGGTAACGGCAGAGGATGGAACGACCACGCAGGAGTATACGGTTACCGTGCAGAAGGCGGCTGCGAACAGCGAAGCCTCTATTAATACCCTTACCCTTATTGTGGATAAAGTGGACTACGAGATAGCGTTTGAAGGCGCGCAGAGCACGATCAAGATACCCTACAGTACGGAGATACCGGCTCAGGTTGGGGTGAAAGAGATAGCTCTATCTGCCGGTGCTACGTCGGATGCAGGCAACGAACTTAGCGTTACGGACAACGCGGTAACGATTACGGTGACAGCAGAGGACGGCACGACCACGCAGGAGTATACGGTAACCGTACAGAAGGCAGCGGCTCCGAGCAGTGAGGCCTCCATTATTTCTCTTACCCTTATGGTAGAGGATAAGGACTACGAGATAGCGTTTGAAGGCGCGCAGGGCACGATCAGAATACCCTACAGTACGGAGATACCGGCTACGGTTGGGGTAAAAGAGATAGCCCTCTCTGACGGCGCTACATCGGATGCAGGCAACGAACTTAGCGTTACGGACAACGCGGTAACGATTACGGTGACAGCAGAGGACGGCACGACTACGCAGGAGTATACGGTAACCGTACAGAAGGCAGCGGCTCCGAGCAGTGAGGCCTCCATTATTTCTCTTACCCTTATGGTAGAGGATAAGGACTACGAGATAGCGTTTGAAGGCGCGCAGGGCACGATCAGAATACCCTACAGTACGGAGATACCGGCTACGGTTGGGGTGAAAGAGATAGCCCTCTCTGACGGTGCTACATCGGATGCAGGCAACGAACTTGAGGTTACGGACAACGCGGTAACGATTACGGTAACGGCGGAGGACGGTAAGGCAAAAAACACGTATACGGTTGTGCTGGGTTTCACAACGGTAGGCATCACCTCGTTTACGTTTGAAGTAACCGACAACGAAAGTATGGCTCTGGACGCGACAGACCGCAAACGCATCGTGGGGAAGATAGACCAACAGGCTGGGACGATAACCTTTGACGAACAGAGTGCCTATGTGTACCTGGACAACCTGAAAGCTACTTTTGGATTGTCGGAGGAAGGAGCAGGGGTACAGGTGGAAAATGAGGATCAGGTATCGGGTACTACGGAGCAGGACTTCACATCGCCTGTGAACTATGTAGTACGCGCTCAGGGAGGCACGGCGACAACGTATACGGTAACCCTTACCAAGAGCCCCATGGCGACGATAGAGGATGCCGAGTTCAGGAGAAGATTGCAGGGTTTTGTTCCGGCTGCGTTTACCGGAGACCAACTCAACATTATGCATGATGCCGTGAGCAACTACAATACCATGGATGTAAACACGGTAACGTTTCAAAATCCCCGGATCACTTCCCTGAAGGGGATTGAATTTTTCACGGCTTTGGATACGTTGGACTGTCGTACTAATAAGCTAACGTCATTGGATTTGAGCAAGAACACAGCTTTGATCTTTTTGAACTGTGTTTTTTCTAATCAAAGCGTGGGGTCTTTGGATTTGAATGTAAGCCGTAACACGGCTTTGAAGAATTTAATTTGTAATGATAATAACATCACTTTATTGGATTTGAGTGGAAACACGGCTTTGACGAGTTTGAGTTGTAAGGGTAATACCCTCACTTCTCTGAATCTGAGCCGGAACACGGCTTTGACGAGTTTGAATTGTGAGAGTAATGTCCTCACTTCTCTGAATGTAAACGGGAACACGGCTTTGACGAATTTGAATTGTAGTGATAATCGTCTTCCATCCCTGGATGTAAGCGCGAACACGGCTTTGACGAATTTGAATTGTAGTTATAATAAGTTAGTTTCTCTGAATCTGAGCGTGAACACGGCTTTGAAGAATTTGGATTGTAGAAGGAATAGCCTTACTTCATTGGACATGACGGGCATGCGCAGTGTTGAATATTTGAATATAGGGACAGGATTGAAGAATCTAGTACCCGGAACAGACATTCTGGACAATCACCTTCTTGCAACGCTGCGGGTGAACACAGCTATACAAGACCACGAGGCCATCCGTGTCATGAAGACGAGCCGTGAAGCGAATCTTACCATCACTACGGTGGACAATGATGGTGAGGTAGCATGTACTGACTATGCCCCTGCAGAGACCGAAGGCACGTGCAACGACAACTAGGAAAAACACCTTTTCTCCTGCTTTTTGTGTGGTTTTGAAGAATACGGGTATATTCTTGCTTATATATTTTTTTTCTCCCTGAGGGGTAGTATCTTTGAAAAAGATATCTAAAAATGAAACTTTTACGTAAAAACTACGTTATACCTAATATAGACCATAAGATAAGAAACTAAAAAAAGAACTCCTATGAAAAAAGAATACAGCCGCCACGCCACGCCACAAAAGCCTTGTAGCCCTAAGGTGATATGCTATCTTGCCCATATCGTAAAACCTTCCTATCGCAGCCTCCTGTGTCTTTTTGCAGCAGGCATGTTCCTCTTTTCCTGTGAGAAGGAGGACGAAATAAAACCTTCTTCCGCAACCTCCATGACCACCCTTACCCTTACGGTGGAGAGTAAGGACTACGAGATAACGTTCACGAACAATAAGGGCAAGATCACGTTACCCTACGCCACGAAACTGCCTGTCACGGCTAGCGTCGCAGCAGTACAACTTTCTGATAAGGCTACGGGCGTAAAGGTCGGCGATGAGGTAATGATCCCTGATTCGGAATCCTTTACCCTTACGGTAACGGCAGAGGATAAAACGACCACGCAGGAGTATACGGTTACCGTGCAGAAGACACCTGCGAGCAGCGAAGCTGCCATCACGTCTTTGACCCTCACGGTAGGAAGTACGGATCACGAGATCATCTTTACCGACAGAGCCTATATCCTTCTCCTTCCGGCGGGCTCTACGCTACCGACTAGGGTTGAGGTGAAAACGATAGCCCTATCTGCCGGTGCTAAATCGAATGCAGGCAACGGCAACAAACTTAGCGTTACGGACAACGCCATAACGCTTACGGTGACGGCAGAGGACGGTGAGGCCAAGAGTACGTACACGGTGAGGTTTTCGGTGGCTCCGAGTGTGGGCGCTTCGATTACGTCTTTGACCCTCACGGTAGGGAGTACGGACTACGAGGTAGCGTTTGAAGGCACGCGGGGAACGGTGAGAGTACCCTATGACACAGAGATACCGGCTCAGGTTGGGGTGAAAGAGATAGCCCTATCCGACGGTGCTACGTCGGATGTAGGCAACGACAACGAACTTGAAGTTACGGACAACGCGGTAACGATTACGGTGACAGCAGAGAACGGCACGACCGAGAGTGTGTATACGGTGAGGTTTTCGGTGGATGCCAACAACGAAGCCTCCCTTACCACCCTTACCCTTACGGTAGGGAGTACGGACTACGAGATAGCGTTTGAAGGCACGCGGGGTAGGGTGATAGTACCCTATAGTACGGAGATACCGGCTCAGGTTGGGGTGAAAGAGATAGCCCTATCTGACGGTGCTACGTCGGATGCAGGCAACGAACTTAGCGTTACGGACAACACGGTAAGGATTACGGTAACGG
>JAFMSR010002779.1:0-20451 GCA_022818135.1 Saxidomus purpurata | reverse complement strand
TTGTCAACTCTTTCTGATTTGCATCCGCTTAAGCTAGACAAAAAACCCGTTTTTAAAGAGTTTAAATTCCCTTATCCACATATGAATTTTTGGGTGTTTATTTCTTCATTTGTCTCCAATTTATGGGTTTTTCAATCTTTGTTGTTCTGTTTTATTAAACTTATTCTTAAATCTTTAATTGTTTAATCATGCTATCCTCTACCGGTAATCCTTTTATAGAGTTGTGAATTGTGTAAAAACTGTTTTATTATTTGATAATCTCTAAGATTGGTATTCTTTTCTAGCCCTTTCAATGTATCTAATAAAGCCTTTGTTTATTTTTCAATATTATCTTGTGTTTCAATATTGCTTTTTCATTCTTCTTAAGTCTTTGATGATTGTTAAATATATGCGTTTTCTGTTAAAAATGTTTCTTTGATGCGTTTAATGTCTTAATATTTTAGACCTGTACTAAACTTTGGATTTTTCTAAAAAAAAATACTCTGGAACTGCGTCATTAGGTCTCCAAGGTTAATCTTTCCATAATATCTTATAATTTGTTCATTGTTTTAGATTTCATGTCTTGTTTGGGATACTTAAATTGTTATTTTGAAGTATAATCTGTAGAAACTAGTCCAACATGAACATGAAAAAACAAAGCTATCAATTCTCAAACTTTTAGTGTAATTAAATATCCCCATCATGTTAAAAGGTAAAAGCGTAAAATATCAATTAAATGGAATTGTGCTAAGAATAGTGGTAACTCAACAGATTGAACAAACAGTCGTCAATCAATTTAAATCTATAAGCACGACTCTGTTAAGCCTTCAATCGAAAAACGTTATAAAATACAATTGTGAAATAACTTTGGGCACCATAGGAAAATATTGTCAATAAAAGACTACCTGGAATTTGTTTTAAGGCATATTTATAAGGTTTTGCTTTGGTGGTTACTCATTACCAAAGGGTTTAATATTAATCTAAAACAATATGTTTTTGTTATTATTTTGTAGTATATAACATGTCGGTTTTGTAAAAAATATTAGGTTTTAAAAATTACCATATGTAGTATGAGTTCTGAGGTTGTAACAGTGGAGTGGAAGTGACATTATATACACTACATTGTATCGACAGGGCCCATGTTCTGAGGCTGAACCATTTCATGTTCTTTAAAAGGGCGCACAGATGCCTAAATGCAAGTATGGTGACGTTCAAACCGGTTTATGAGGATAATCTTTTTAAAGATTCGTTCCACATTTAGTAACAACGGGCTCTTTGAGTCACGAGCCAGTTCATGTCCTTGTAAAGGGTAGTGCAATTATACTACAGAGCAACCTAAGTGACATTTCGTCTACTGTTGTTACGCTGGTCGTCAATCATACCTTGTGAAATGACTATATTGCGAAATACTCAATCTCTTACCCCCTTCCGTTTCAGTTGATTGGTTAAAAAGACAGAACTTTAGATTGTAAATTGAGTTTTAACATTGGTAATTCAATTTCAATCAAACTTTGGCAAATGTTTCTTTTATTAGAGTTGATGCCGGTTTCAGTTGGTTAGCTTTTTAGATGTTATGGCTTTTTGAATATTGAATGCAAAATAGCAATGGTAGTTTTTCCAAAGATAACGTTGTCAAATATTTGGCCGGATCAATGTCATCACGATTGGTCATGCATTTTCGGCCTCTTTTGTGAACATATTTATTACTATATAGAGGTGATACCTGGAGTTTCATTTGAATTACTACAGAAACACAGATATTATTGTCCTTTGAAAATTGAATGCCAAAATTCAAAACTCGAAGGTGTGATGGCACCCATTACCGCAAAATTTAAGCAACCAATGATTTTTATCCGGTCATACATGCATATTATAAAAGATATTTACTCCTTACTTAAAGAACAATCAGGTAAAGCTTCGTATACATTTTTTTATCTAATCCACTCTTATGTGTCCATAAATAATTGTTGGAATAATAAACTAAGACCTCTGTTAGGCACAACAAAAAAATAATGTCAAATAGAGGTTCAATACAGCATTTGGTGAACTTTTAGACTCACAGAAAGTGTCATACACAATCTAATATTAAAATAAACTGAAAACAATAGACATTGCAACAGCCGAACGGCACACAAAGACAGACCATACACTTGAAGTGTCAAACAGAGCTCACTCGGTTATATGATAATAGTTGACCAAATGAACGTCCAACGGATACTAATACATATACGTCCACCCTAATAGCTATGGCTCATGAAATGTTAGGCAGTCAATCAAATGTATATTCTAAATATGAATGTATTATAACTCCGTGATATTTGTTAGCTAAAACACAGATATTATTTGTTTTGTTTGCTTAACTTGGACGCCTGAAAGGAATATTGTAGTTATTTAAAATGATGTCCACAAATATAGCAATCTATTGAAATCTTGCAGTCTCTTTACCTGTTTTCACGGGGACTGTTTTTTATGGCATGTCAATGAAACGAGATTAAAGATTAAATCTTGTGAAATCTTCAAAGTTTTAGAATAATACTATAAAAAGGTTGCGCCTCTTCTTTAGTACATTCAGCGGAAATACCGCTTTTTTATCATGTAAGTGCTTAAATGATGTTTTCTGAAACCAATTGCCGAAGAATTACCAATGCAAAATAAACTGTTTTATTTTGAGTTAAGATTTTTTAAATTTATTTCAGTGTGTATGCCACCCTTATGTTAGTCAGTCAGTAGTATTTCAGATACAGCAATATCATGCCATAGCTACTACAGAATAAAACTTTCCATCTGAACATTGAATTGGTGATTACCATCCTAGCTGGTCAGTTATAGGGCAATTAGTGGTAGTTCTGACTGTAAAAGAGTATTGAATATCATTTGCCAGCCAGATTTCAACAGGTTAGATGATCGAGCCCTGTTAGAATAAAAGGCTGAAAGTATTTTGCTTGGAGTTTTAATGAAATATATTATCATCTAGCCTGGTGGCAAGGCTACCTGTTGATATATTTAGATGAATTGCAGCCGATGTATTTGATCTTAAATGAATATTAAATTCTGCTTAAAAATGTTTGTATCATTTTTAATAAACTCAACTATTGGTGGGTATCAGGTTTGTCATCTATACAATGTAGACAAAATTGTTTGACATTGCCTGAACTAAATTGTGTCATTTGCTTTAGTTTCAATCATGTAAGTTCCTGATTTTGTAAATTAAAACCCACTGCTGTTATTCCTGTTTTGATTTTAAAATTGTGATTTTATTTGAGGAATTCTGTGTTATATGTGGTAACAGAAGTGGTTTGACATATAAAAAAGAAATACGGAGTTTTAGTTTGATTTTGCATTAGGTGTGCAGATATAACTTTAACTTCCTGTTGTTTCAAAGCTCAAACAAAAAGCTCCATTTATTTTATCGTTTAATCTAGACAATTTTCTTTTAAACTTTTTGTTTTCATCAACTTAGTTTAAAATGATCTCTCGTATATCACTAATCTGTTTTGATTATAATGTCAAGTTCGTTTCCGTTTTCATTAATAAGATCAGTTGTTTTCTCTAAAACAAGTTCGCGTACTTCTGTGTTTTGTGTTCGTGTTTAATGCCGTCGAATGTATCTTCTACGCTTTTCTCTATTCCCGTTATCTCAAAAATCTATGTTAGTACTTTCGTTTTGTTTTAAAGTGATTCAAATATCTGACATTTTGATGTAACGATATATAACCATGGTCATAAACATTTTGAAATGTTTGTTTGTATTGGGCTTTTCTTTTTGTTAGACCTTTCTACGTGTTCGTTCATTTTGATTATGGATGTGTCCTGTTTGTCACCTCTTTCTCTTTAAAGTTCTGATTTGTATCTAGCAAAGCTAGACAAAAAAACTGTTTTAAAGGTTCAAAATTCCCTTAATCTACTTCAATTTTTAGTCTGTTTATTTCTTCATTTGTCTCCAATTTATATGTATTTTTCAATCTTTGTTCTGTTTCATTTAACTTATTTTTAATCTTTTCTTGTTTAAACATGTTATCCATTACCGATAATTCTTTTATGTGATCGTGAATTATGTAAAAACTGTTTTTAAAAACTGATTTGATTTGATCATCTCTAACATTGGTTTCCTTTTCTAGCCCTTTTACTGTATCTAATAAAGCCTTTGATTATTTTTTCAATTTTATCTTGTGTGTCAATTTTAACTTTTTATTCTTCTTAAGTTGTTTTATCGGTTGTGTATTTTAAAGCACCGAGTTTGCTTCAGAATTTATAAAGGTTAGGGGTAAATTATATTTACTTTATTATAATAACCGTACTTGTTCTAAAATTCAAATGATAAAGTAATATATTTTACGGATGGAATTGATAGTTGTTACAATTCTTTAAAAACTGGTTTTCTCAATTGATATATGTTCCAATCAAATGGGAAGAGCTATATTTATTTCAACAATATACATCACAAATGCTTTATTTGTTCTAAAGCAAATTGACTTACACAATAACAATAGAAATAATTTCCCATTACATTTTTGTTCGCATTCTGTTTCGGAATTTTGAAATCATAGCGAATCAGTATTTAGCTATTACTATATCTTCATATCGTTGATATTATTAAGAGTACCTCATTGTAGTTCTATATTCAACATGGAATCAGAAGACTTTGAGATTGTTACATGTCTTTGGAAATATTTTCTGATTTGACTCAATTTAATGGAAGTGGGACATGAAACTGACGTGCACTGATGAAATAATTAGCAGTTGAAGAAATCCTCCTTTTTTTGCAACGTCACAGGATCAAGTTTTATTAACGTTTTTGTGACATACTCAAGTCAATTTCGTAAACAGGCCTTTAACGGTAAAGCTCAGTTTTTCAAGCTAGTTGTCCCAATATTCAACATTAAATAAGAAATCATAGCATTCTATATATAAAGTACAAAATGCTTCTTGTTATACCTTCTTTCCGCGGTGGGTCATATAGATGGTATAACTCAAGAAAAGGTAGACCGTATACTTGAAAACCCATATCATTTGCAAGTTGTCCTAGTCCTTCACTTTCAAGCCCTTCAAAAGCAAACATAGCACCATTCGGCATATATGGTTCTTCAGGAAACATAAGTCCTTTTCTTACACAATCTGCTCTTATCATTAGAGCACATGCTCCCACAAAATGAACTTTTACCTCCCGACCCTCAGCTTTAAGATCATTTAAATAAATACTATACTGTGTCTGGCCTTCATCTTCAGTTTGTATCCTACGCGTATTTCTATCGTACACCCCAAAAGTTCCTGATATATGAAAGATCCACTTTCGACACCAGGGTTGACGCAGCCATTACATCCTTATTTGAGAAAAGAAACTGTTCAGTTAGATCCGATCGAAACTGATGCAGATCGCTGTCTATCCACAAAATCCATTTCTCATCTGTTAAAGCAAGTTTAGTCAAGAGATTTCTAGCTCTAGCTAAATGCCGTCGTCGATCTACTTGTTTTGAAAGAAAATGACGAGTTTGGCGATTACCAATGTTCCCATGTATTGGCAATTTAAACACTTTTGCGTCTCGAAATCCATACTCATGTTTCAATTTGTGGGCTATTTTGAAGCTACTTCTAACGTATTGTCAGCGCTTCCTTCTTCACCAAAACAAATGCTTACAAGATTATGTGGATATCTTAGTTTTTCAAGCTGTGTGCTAAATTGCTGCAAATGCACCGAAGCGTCTCTTAAGGGTGATAAAACTAATATATGATCAGTAAAATTCTGATTCATCGGAAGTTCCAAATACACTTTTGAAAGGGACTCTTCTAAAACAGGTACATGCCAGCCGATTGGCGATTCTTTATTTGGAACAGAAGGTATACAACGGAGGATTACGTCCTTATACCTGTTTCCTTGAATATATTCAAACGTCATATGTTTCCACAGCAAATCACCGTTCATGCACCGCTGTAGTACAAATATGTATAAAACATTTATCACAAATTCATACACGAGCGGAAGTAAAATCCACCAAAATAGGAAAAATGCACATACAAACAAAATCAACATATGTTTAACTCTCCTTATTTTACGACCACTGCAAGTTCCGAAACAACACTTTCGACGCATTGAAAATAGGTGTGACATGTATGTTGATTCTCGTTGATCTAGAAAAGAAATTGTATATGATAAAACAAATGTTGTGGTAAAAGGTTTGGTTTTTAGTTTTTATACCACAAAGTAGTTGAATACAAAGAAGATCCGAGGCTTAAACGAGACAGATAAATGAAAGCAGCTCTTAAAACAATTAATACCATATTATCCAGATTTGATGACAATTAGATGAAATGCGTTAAAACCAACCAGTTGCAAAATGCGTTATTATTTCAATTTTACCAATGTCACCCTTTATGTCAAACGTAAAGAAGCAAGTTTAAGCTTTTTATCATTTACTTAACTTTACCAATATAAAACCTTGTACCTAGTTAATATACAAAACATAGATTAAATTATGCGATGTTCTATGCGTTTTTCACTTGATCATTTATTTATTTATTAGCTCACCTGGCTTTGCCAGGGTGAGCTTTCCTAATGGATGATTGCCGTCGTCCGTCGTCAATCAACATTTTGATTCAAACGACATCTCCTCTCAAACCACTGGGTCAATGTTGATGAAACTATGCAGGGATGTTCCCTGCATGAAGTTCGACTAAATGTTCAAAGAATTCTATTCCATGCAGAACTCTGGTTGCTATGGCAATAATAGGAAAACTTTAAAAATCTTCTTCTCTGAAATCACAAGGCCTACAGCTTAGATATTAAGCATATAGCATTTTCTAGTAGACCTCTACCAATATTGTTCAAATTATGACCCCCGAGTTAAAATTGACCCCGCGCGGGGTCACTTAATTTTACATAGGATTATATAGGAAAAGCTTTAAAAAATCTTCTTTTCTGAAACCACAAGGACTAAAGCATAGATATTTGGCATGTAGCATTGTCTATTAGATCTCAACCAAGATTGTTCAAATTATTACCCCAAAGTTAAAATTGACTCTGCTTAGGGTCACTTGGTTTTACATAGGCTATATAGGAAAAAAAAACAAAAATAATATCAAACAGGGAATGCCACGTACCAAAAACGCAGCCTCCCCAAAACGAACCCCACAGCACCCAGAAGTGCACACCACCAACACACACACACACACACACACGCACACGACACACACACACAATCATGTACACACACACATATACACTACCAACACACACTAGCATACAACACACTAGCATACAAAGCAAACACACGAGGACAAAACGAACAATTAAAGGAACACAGTGGGGCACCGCCTTGGAACGGTCAGTGGCAAAAACACCACTGGGGAGCTTAAACCGGTTTATGGTGCGCACCCAACCCAACTCTTTTAAAATCATGTTCTCTTAAACCGCAAGGCCTAGATATTTGGCATGTAACATTGTCGAGTGGACCTCTACTAAGAATTTTCAAATTATGACCCCGTATCAAAATTGACCCAGCCCAGGGAGGGTCACTTGGTTTTACATAGGACAATCTTTAAAAGTCTTCTTCTCTGGAACCACAGGGCCTAGAGCTTAGATATTTTGTATGTAGCATGCCTAGTTGACCTCTACAAAGTTCGTTTAAATTATGACCCCTGGGTCAAACTGACCAATCCCGGAGGTCTCGTGATTTTACATAGGAAAAACTTTAAAAGTCTTCTCTGAAACCACAAGGCTTATAACTTAGTACAAATCTTGGGACCAGTTTTTAGCCAGTTCCAAGATCAGAGGTGCAATTTACAGGTGATTGTTCTCTGTGAATGGCACTACAAAAATAAAGATACCTTGGAACTTTTTCTTCCTAATGTTCTTTGAAAATATTCTATTTCCACAGCTGAAGAAATGAATTTATTCTTTCATCTGTTATTGAAAGTGAAAGATTATAGCTATTGCTATCCAGAAATTTAGAAAGGGCCCTACTTAATTTAGATTCAAATTTTAAAAAGCGTATATGGTTAATTACAGCTTATCTTTTATACTATTTCAATAAATAGTACTGTGCAATAGCTCTAAATATGATTATAGATATTTTAGCATGAAAATATGTCATAGGTAGTATACAGCAAACAACTCTGACCAAACATCTTATTTATAAATGAATTAAATTTATATTTAAAAAAAAACTTTAAATTCATAGGTGTTAACATAAATATAGGTATTAAGTATTATAGGTATTATATAAGTTTATACTATCATTTCAATACAATTAGCAACAGAAGTTATGGGAAATACCCTTTGTTTTTAAGTTATGTGCTTTTGAGAATTTACTTTGAAACACACATTCATACACTATAGCTACATGGCACTCTTAACTTACATTGTCTATGTGACAAAAAAACAGAATATAATCATGATCATTAATGCTGATTAATACTATTTAGAACTCCAACCCTTGTAGTATTTAGTGTTTGCTCAGTTTGTGCATTTTACAACAGACCGGGAGCAATAAACATTCAGTATTATATCTATAAAAATCTCTGCTAAATGAGATACATTAGAAACACCTGTGTCCAGCATAAATTGTATAGAACAGACTGTGTTAGCCTTGGGAACTAGAGGTCAAGTTTCATTTGTAATCTCTGGGTTCATCAGGTTTACAAAGATAAAATTTCCACTGGGAAAAAGCAGAAGCTGTACATCTGATTGGTTTATTCAAAGCAGACAATTTCATTAAATGTGTACCTCTAGAGGAATATTTTGTTGATATAGTTTTAGCTTCCTTTTTTTTTTTGAAGAACAGAAAAGTATCATTTGAATTCTTATGATAATAATACTTCTATATGTTCTGCACACTGATAAGACCAATGGATTGTTTAGCAACAAATGAGAAGGAAATAAGGAAGCAAGTTTATGCACAGGTAATTTTAGACAAAAGAAATATTTTAAAGCATGTGAAGTAGCACTTGTTAATTTTAGCTGATGAGATCATGTGTTAATATTGTTCAATGAAAAGGTCACATTAGTTGTGAATTTTCAAAAAGATTTAAACTGCAAATGTCCTAATATATCAGAGGGTTACACAATATTTAGGTCACAATAATTAACCTATATATACTAGTACAGGTAATTAAAAATATAGAACAGAATGCAAGTACAATGTATTGCAATAAAGTATAAACTAATACAGATGCACTTGTACCTTGTATGTTTATGTTATTTAAGAGTATAAATGGAAGAGTTTTCAGTAAGGAGTTCCTTAATTCATTCTGCAATAAATGAAATAACTCAAACTCAGTCATATACTGTATGATATTTTATGTAACTTGTGCTTGAACTTCAGGATGGACATGATGAAGGAATAAAATATGATGGGACATAAATCATTGCAAGATTACCAAGTGTAAGTTGCGCATGTTAAAAAGATATAATTTTAAATTTGTTTTGGGAATTTGCAGTCTAATAACACAAAAGGGTTTCTTAGTACATCTAATAGTTCAATTTAGCAGTTGATCACATAAACATTTTGCATAGAAAATCAAGATTTAACCCGGAATATTGAAAAAAATGTAACAACATCTCAAGCATATCTAAGTACAATGTATGTGTATATGTTGGAATTATAATATATCATATTTACATTTGTGTACTAGTATAAATGAGTAAAACTGTTTTTGTTTTGACAGATTATGTGGAGAACTAGTTAATAACTAAGAGGATATTGATAGAGATAATCAACACCAACTAAAGACACCGACCGTACAAAGAATACCAACCATTCTGAATTACTGTATTTTTGTTAAGAGTCTGACAAATTAAAGACTTATCAATACTTAACATTTATTTTTATATGTCATGCTCCTCATTTCAGGTACAGCTTTAGTACATGATGACTTTCCAGCAGTTGCCACCAATTTCCACTAAATACCACTAGTTTCAAGCTATTTCCACCTTTTTGGTAGCGATAGGTGGAAATAGGTGGCATCTAGTGGAAAACGAATTTGCCACTCCAATGGTGGCATAATGGTGGAAACTTGTCTAAATACTCCACCAATTTTTCACCATAATATGGCATTTAGTGGAGAAAATGTGGAATTAACTGGAAAATATCTTTGCCACTGTCCTATTCAACATTTTCACCCTAATGGTGGCATTTTGTCTTTGGTGGCATTTTTGGTGGCATTTTTGGTGGAAAATTGTCTAAATACTCCACCATTGAAAAACGGTGGCATTTAAGTGGCAAATCTAGGGACGGGTGAGCTTTAAACACTTTGATCACTGGGCTGCCGAATAATCAATCATAAACAAACACTCAATTAACAATATAAGTTTTTCTTGTGACTTGTCAAAATAATGATGTGCCAGCGGAGGTGAGAAAAATCTGATTATCAGTGACCTCGAGTAGCCGCAGGTAATTTATTCTACCTGGCGGGCCTACAATACTGGTGTTCCTCGAGTTATCCCGGGTTCTCGAGTTATCGATGCTCGAGTTATTCATGGTGATTCCTGTTTATACATACAGGTAAAACTTCGGGGACCGACAAGAGTCCTCGAGTTATCCCGGGTTCTCGAGTTATCGCTGCTCTAGTTAACAAAGTTTTATTGTACATGTAACCCAGTAATTGCGTTCCGACAGATCGTATTTACACAATTATTTGAACGGTTTACTTAAATATTTATCTGATATTAAATTGATTATTTTTAAACATGTCCGACTTTATCATCTTTATTGATTTCATTATTTAAATTTTAGATATAGATTATGCGAAACTATTGAATGCAAGTTTTACCATATGGTTTCATACATGACACATTACGGATAGCCTTCAAACAAACGCACCGGTGTTTAGATATGTTATGTTAGTAATAGATAATTAAATGATGTTGAGTAAAACATGGTGCATTTCGATAAATAATTACTGCAAAATTAACATTTTGATGATTCGCAAATCTGGCAATAATACAAGGGCACGCAAATATCTTTGTCCAAATCTTATCATAAGTTCGCAATCTCTCGAAATTTTGGATGTTTCACGTTTAGTTTGTAGTATTGCCGTGTATTTGCATGTAGTCGACCTCAAGGCTCTACCAAGTTATTCAAATCAGGACTCTGCATCAAAACTGAACGTGACTGGGGACTCTATAATATCAGTGTTGACATAGTAGTATGTAGCATTAATTTTTTAACAACATCTTAAGCGATAGTCTAAATTGTATTCAAGTCATAATTATATGAAAATTATGGTAAAATATATGAAAGCTAACATGATAACGAGACAAAGTGATCAAAGAAAGTGGGAATTAAATGAATGAAAACACATGAAAGCAAAGAAGATAATATGCATGAAAATATGTGCCATACTGCAAACTGTGGTGGAGAAATCCATATAAAACTTCTGTCGGTGTGCATTCTTAGGGGTGCATCCCGAGTTATGATACATATAGAGAGAACAGCTGTAGAAATGGTGTTTAAACAACAGTACACACACGCATAATTGTTATTTTTGAATGACAGGGACTAAATATAGAAAAAAATAGTTTAAGAGGACAAAACGTTTGTATAACATGGGTGAAGCAAACAGAAAATATTTTTTCAACATCTCAATAGTAGGGATGAAATTTGTTAAGGTCATCATAAGATTACTTAACTGCTTAAAGTCCCCGTATCACATTGATTTACTGATAAAGAAAAATATATATTTGCTGATAGGATGATGAAAACTAAAACTATGTTGACAAAATTAATGTCATTTTCATGAAAAGTTGCTAGAAAGCCTTCTTTATTAGAGCCAGTAAGACATCTTTATTGGTAAAATAAGAGCGACTTGTAATTGTTATCCTTGGAGTTTAAGCTAAATATAGCTTCATTTTAAACAGTTAAGGAGGTATGAGCGTTTATCTGCGCATGCGCCGATACACAAAAGTTGTTTTGTCAATGTCGTAAAATGGCTACAACTAATATTGTACTAAAGATTTGCATTTCGTGAGTGTAAATCAGTAATAATACTCTTAATAATTTCTTCATAACTTAGGTGCAGCGGTTTTACGACATACAATGCTATTTCCGTTTTTGGCATTACGACTTCCGTGTTACTTTGGCGGTTTATGATATAATAATTGAATAAACCGGTAATACACGGATACTTAAATGAATCGGGGCAGAAGAAAAAACGGCCAGTTCGCCAAAAGAAAGTGTGGTAAAACTTCGAAACCATCATAAAGTTAATTTTGAAACAACATGTGATCATGAATATGTATCGACCCCATGTATTGGAGACGACAACATTTGCCAAGAAGTGTAAAAGTGACTGGCAGGCCAGTAGACATGTTGTTGAGTTGGACGTTCTTGCCAATGGTTTAAAAAATTGTATTTCATGCAGCCAGCATCTATTTTTAGAGAACTGTATTTCCTGTAGTATAATTAGATGTGTACAATGGAAAAAAACATGGGAAAAAACCATCTCGTCCTTTCTTTTTGAAAAGCACTTTGTCACTTCAATGTACTAAGGTTGGCACAGCTGTGTTAATTTATAGTATTGATTACATATGCATAGTAAATGATATCAAGATTTTTAAAATCATGACCCCTTGGTCAAAATTGACCCATCAATGAGGGTTATTACTTTTACTGATCATTAATTTATAATATTCTTCATATGAATTCTTGTCTGGTCTGGTTTTCTTTAAGTAATTTTCCTCTCCAAGAGTTCTGTTGAGTTAGTACCTTCACCAGTCTCAAAAATAGATATTCTAAAAACATTCTGGACTTATTCGCATTACGCCAAGTGTTTTGGCATTGCTTCTATTTATAAGAATAGATATTTTAGTATAAGTATATCTATTTGGTAGAAATCCCTTTGACTATTTATAGCATTGGATAAGCATTCTGTATAACAATCTGTCTGTCAGTAACAGTTTCTGTATGCTGTAATATTTGTTGATTTTGAGTGTTATTCTGTTTTGACATTCATTTGTAAGAGGGGCTTGCAAATTAAATTACCCACATTATTAAAAGTTGCAAGTACATATCATTAAAAGTAATTTATTTTATGTTTTCCAGTGAATTATAGAGTTTTCTCAGTGAAATAAAAGTGATAATCCACAGTTTTGAAACAGTGGATTACCATTTTTTTCCACTGTTTTGCAATCTTTAACCCGGATTTACGTCAAAAAGTATACCGAGCGTAATTAATGCTGGAAACCATGCGACGATGACGTCGTTTAAATGACGTCATTTGCGCGATGTTTCTGATGACGTTTCCCACAATTTTCGATATTTGGTAGAAATAAACTCAATAAAAGTAGAGTTTTAACCATAAAATAAACAGAAAAATTGTTGGTATCGGTGTAATAACACGTTTATTTCACTCGTGAACACCAAAAGTTGTTATTTTCACTCGTGGCTGCGCCACTCGTGAAAATATCACTTTTGGTGCCCACTCGGTGAATTATAACGTGATCTTACACCGAAACCAACAATTATCCTCTATGTAATTAAAAATAATATTCATTTTACATGATAATTTTCAGAAGAATATTTAAGTATTTTATGAATCATTTGAAACATTATTGAATAAATGTTATGAATGAATGAGACTGATTTGAAGTAAATGAACTTAAATTGTATTGCATATGTAATATGTGGTTGGAAAATGTAACATGTAAGTGAAGTAGTGTATAGTTCTTTGAACAAAATGTTTTGAAAAGAATGAAAATCGTCCAGGATGGTACGATAAAGAATGGATTAAAACACTGTTCATGTGTAGTTTAAAAAAATGTCAAAATGTTAATATTTATATCTTTATCCATGTAAACGTCAAATCATTTTATATGTTTATGTCAACATTTAATAAGTAGTGAAAAGTTTTTATTGTTCGGCCAGTATAAAAATTGGTATCGGTCAAATATGTCGGTATCGGGTATCCGGTAACAGTTACTAAATTGTAAATGCACAAACTTGAAAGTCAAGTATTTGCTATACACAAACCTAGAATATAAATTTATTCTGTCTCTGTTATAAAGTCTTTAAAGTTAATTTGCATCTCCCATTTCAAAATATGTACACGAAAGCTTTGTTTGTAGACCCGCTGTGATACATAAGTATCACAGTTTTTCTTTTTGTTTCTTCAAGAACATTTTCTTATAGAACTTGGTTGATGGTTGCAAAACCTGGCTGTGTTTTTGCCAAAACTTAATTGATAAGTTCAGTTTTACAGCAAATTTTGGATTACATTTATGCCCAATTCAAATCAAGTCTGAACAATAATTTCAAAGCAGCCACTGAAGCAAAAGGTGGTAAAATTTTAAGCAAGTAATTCTCATATAACATTTGCAAGGTATATGAAAAGCAAGTTGAATTTATTATGGCTTTTTCTGGAAAATCAAAAGTACTGTGAATGTAATAGATTTTGCTGTATTTGTTGTTAGTCCTATGTTCATGAATATATGATACATTGCATTTTGATTGTTATATATCACAACCAGTGTCTCATATAAACTAGACTAATATACAGTGTCTGTTCCATGGCAGTGTCTTGTTTTATATTTTTTAGCATGAACTGTTCATTTTGAGCATCGAGGATCACTGGATCTATTGTGTCCACAATTTTGCTTCAAACAATTAATATAGAACCATTTTATTGAATTTCATCAAATCATAGAATTTAACTCTTATCAGATTGTATTCAAACAGTTCCTCTTGACTGAACTGCTGTGCAGGTAAAGTTAAAACTAGGAGAGTCTTTGAAATCTTCTTGTGAAAATCTGCACGGCTTGAAACTTAGATAATTACTTTATAGCATGGTTTAGTGGTCCAACAAATTTGTTCAAGAAATATCCAATTTGTCAAAAATGACCATATTGTGTCTATTGTTTTGCACGCCACTATATAAGAAACACTTTTACTATCTTATTTAACAATGTTTTGCAATTTTTTTAGAATTACCTTTGATGGCCATGACTCGTATATCCACTTGTCTTATTTTGAAGCGAAATCAAACTGTTTGGCAAACTGATTTCAGCAGTTACCCAGGTTGATCTTGATAGGGGCCTTTTTTACCTACTTCCTTGACATGAAGTTACAGTGAAGAAATTTTGACAATGTGTACAGCTTTGAAAACTTGTTTCAAGCATGTTTCATATCCATCCTGATATTCCTACACTAAAAAATAGGAGAACTGGATTCACACTGGTGCGGTAAAATATTTTTCTTCTTATTGTCACATTGCATTATATTTGAAGACTAATGCATAAATACAATGATGACATTTTGTAAAGGTAAATAATAAAGGGAATGCTACTATACAGTTGTTTGATCTGTTGGTGTATCTTTCTTGTTGGCTGCATAGTAACGAATCACATTCGATACTCACGTGTGGTCCGGAATGATACAGCCAGGACAAAAGATAAGACCCCGCAGATCAAACAACTACATGTATTATAATATTCTGTTTGTATTTGGAGGGCCAGGTATTTTAAGAGTCAAAACTGTAGTTCTGTTAATTAGATAATTTCTTATGGTTAGTTCAAATGTACTTTGTTCTTGCTTCTAATTTTGATAATTTTGACATTAGATTATGAGTTGGTGGGGTAATTTGATATGCTGTAAATAGTGTTTAGCAGTATTATAGACTTCATAATGTATTAATTTAAACAAGTTTTTGTTTTAGAATCACTTATGTGTTATAATTTCAAATAGTATGTCCAAGTTTTTGGATAGTTTTAAAACTAACAGTCAGAATTGCAAAAATATGAATTTTTCCAATTTTTTAATGTTTTATTGCATATAGCTTATTCCAAAGCATGGTGACCCCATTTTGTTTTGGATAATTTTAGTTGCCTGAATAACATCTAACCAACAGGCAAATATGAAGTACTTTTGATTTTTGTTTTTTGTCATATGAATATTTAAAAAATGTGTTGTTCTGTTATTAAGAAAGTGGGTGGGGTAATCACATATGATATGATAAATCTTTTATCATGTATTTGTGAAAGTTTTTTGTTACTTGTTTAAATTCACGAAAGGTAACTGTAAACATGATACACATTGAATTGTTTTTTCACAATAATCATATATAAAGAAATTGAAATTGAAAAGTTTGTTGTTTTTTATGTTAGAAAAGCAGATTCAAAATAACCAAATTTGATGGGCTGTTTAAAAATCGTATAACTCTTAAAAAAGCATGGTGACCTATTATTTTTTTGGTTTTATTATTTACGTTTAAACACTAATGTTTAAAATAATATGACTTTTGAAAGAATTTGATCTTCAGATTAAAAGCGCTAATACCTCCTTAAATGAACAGATAATGACAGATGACAGTTAAATTCAGTTTAATTAGGAAGGGGAGTTATTATGATTGCCTTGTGTCGTTGTGTATGCAATAGAGGCTGCATTCATGGAACTTGGTCACAATGAATGCCTTAATAAAATCTAGGTCATGTTTGAATATGGATCTTATGGGGTCAAAAACTAGATCACAGAGTCAAATATAGGAAAACTTGTGTACGAAGTATTGGTTGCATTTTTATATTGGATCTTCATGTAACTTTGTCAGTATTACAGGTGTTATGATTCATCACGGTTTTGCAGTTCATGGCAAGCCATTACCAAAATTTGATAGGTACAGTACGGCACAGTAGTAATTTTACTGTTGGTTTTCAGTGTAAAAGGACGTACACCCTCTGAAGAGCTCAAAGAACTTTTTTTGTTATCAGCCAGGGATGTAAGTTGTAACTTGTTTAAGTTATTTTGAAAATAACTACAGTCAGTAATAATTGAAACATTTTGTTAATAAAACTGCTTCCCTTTGCTGAAAAAAATAACTCTGAAAGTAGAGGTGACCAAAATAATGGGAATTTCTTAAAATAACTTGTACAGGTTACAGTTCAACATTTCAGTTTTTCCTGAATTTCTGCATTACTAGCAGATTACCTCTGCAAAAACCTTTAGATGAGAGAGAGAAATGCAGGTTCTTTCTTTATAGCTGACAGTAATGACTTTTCAGTTAGACATAATGGATTTATTGGCAAAATTGTCTTAGAGATGACCTGAGAGTGTCCTACCTCAGAAGGTTTTGTCGTGGCAGAAGTTATTTTAGTGAGTTATGAGTAAAAGATAAATATAACTTGTAAAAGTTATTTTCATAATAACATCCCTGACTGGTTATACTGATTTTCAGACAGGTGCAACCTATAAAATAAAATTGACATTTCACTTTTTTTGTATCAGAAGTTTAGAACAGTAAATTGTATTCAGTATCACTATTACTTGTATGAATTATATATACATTTTTCACTGTATTAAATAAAAATAACAACTGTTATTTTCATTGACTTAATTCAGTTGTAAGCACTAATTTACAATTTGAATCGTTTTCACGAAGCTATTCAGACTTTGGTCCATGGCTCAAAAATATTTTGCATCCCACATACTTATCGCAGCGATGAATAAAGGGGATTTTGCGACATGATTTTCAATGCATATTTGTATCACTGTGTGGTACATGTATATATTGAGTTGAACAGAAACATTTCTATATTATTAATACATGATATTGTTTGTACATGTAAATTGCTTGTTCTCTGTGTAAACAACATCATGATATCACTGTTATCAAGCAGTGCATAACGCTTATAACTAATTTTGGATTGATATTTCAATTTGGTTGTCATGATGATTATGCCTGGGGTATAGTTTCACCTTTGTCTGTCTGTCTGCTGTCTGTCTGTTTAAAATATCTTCAAATGTATTTGACCTAGAGTCATGAAACTTTACACAAAGCCGTTGGAATAATCGAGCAGGCTGTCTTAATTTACATCTCTTGTTTTTCATGAGTACCTAAGTGAAATAGTGCTCTAGGGTTAATATTTGTGAAATGTATAATGTGTTTCTAGAAATACAAGCACCCGTCTCTAGACAGGATGTATTGTACAGTGACCTCCATTGGCTTTTCCTTAATACAACTCTACAGACCACACTTTTCATTTTATTTTCAGAAACCTTGCTCAGATGGTTGCATGCAAACTGTAAATAATCCCTATTGTTTTGGGGCTAGTGGGTCAAAGGTCAAGGCCACAGTAGCAAATTTAAAATAATTTCTGCACACTATTTTGAGATTTTATTATCAACAACAGTCTTTAAATTTCATAAGATGATTGGTCTAACTGAGTAGATAATCCCTGCTGTTTTTCTGAGACCAGTGAGACAAGGTCAATGTCACCGTGACCTCCGTTAGCTGTTTCATTATAACATTCCAAAAGCCACTCTGAACAGTCCAGTAAGTCCAGTAGAGCGATACTTCCTTTTTGGCCTCTTGTTTGTTAGAATTTTTGTTTTACTAATACTTAACAACTAAAAAATGCTATTAAGGATATGTGTTCAGTACTTGGCTTTATAAAGCCGGATGCTTTCTGCTCCAGCATTCGGGAGAAAAGATTTCTGAAAAACAAGCAGAAAGACGTATGAAAAAGAGTTCAGAAAACAAATTCTTCCTTTATGCCTACAATAGGAAAACAGTACATATGCATGATATAAAAGTGTTGCAGCTTGGTCACGGCCTTTTCATGTTTGCATTAGTGTTATATTGCACCTTTTCTTGTGTGCATTATTTTGTAGCAACCACTAGTCTGATTTCAGTGGAACTAGCACACAATCAGGCTAGGGTTTTCTCACAGACTTTTTGCCATCGATAGTGACGCATACATATCTATGTATGATGACCACAAAGTCTGTTTAAGAACTATGCCTGTAACTACTTTTAAGTTGGCAAGTATACAGAGTAAGTGTAAAGATGTAACTTTTCCCACAATGAATATGTTATCTCTATATGTTATCTATATCTCACACCATTGTCTTTCATGTGATTTTTGGAATTATAAATCAATTTCATTAATTCTTTTTTGTATTTGAAACATCGATGCACAATCCGCTAATTACGTTTTTAAGTTTGCAAACGATACACCTGATCTTGACAGTAATGCTTCGATGAAACTGGAAATTTACAATGACGTATGATACTTGTATCTCTTTGCAAAGACAGACGTTATGCCTGGTGACGAAGTGTTATACAATTATGGAAATGAAAAATATATATGGCGGAGAAGACAGGTAAATATTATCTACAAAGACATTGTATCAAAATTTGAAGCATTTACATAATTGTAACTTATCTCCACTCATTACAGGATAAATTCAAAACAAGCCTTATTTTGTTCAATATACTTATGTTATGGTTGCTATGGAAACATAAGTATGTACTGGAAATAATAGCATTTTTCAGCATAAAATGTCATTTTTGAGCAAGCAAATAAAAATTTACATACACATGTCAATCTATTATAATGGCAAAACATTGACAACTGAATAATGAAAGTTTGCTTGTATTGTACAACATGAAAATGTTTGTTTCCATGGTAACAAATAAGCAATCTAATGAAAAAAATTAATAACTGTTAGCAAACATGTAAACTATTTATCACAAATGCACAATATGGTGTACTTCAGTTTTATTACTGATACCAGGTTACTGTCTCCATGGCAACGGAATATGAAACTGATGCATTTGTTTTTCACTTGTTTTTCTGTTTGTGCATTTGATGAAATATTCTAGCGATAAGCAGACCGGCTACATTTTCCACAAATGAAATCACACTGTGTAGAGTCAAGAAGAAAGGATTTCCTCAGATGTTACCGAATGTGCTTGTTCACTGGTCGCCACTCATGAATTTGCAGCTTTTTCTGGCAAAGCACACATTTCACCCGGGTCATGCTGCAAAGATAAAGTGAATCTAACATGTTCATGAGTTGTGGATAAGGAAATTCAAAAACGAGGCTCTGTCGAGATTTTTGGACGTATCTCAACCCGAGGGTGGGATTTTCTTATCCACAACTCAATGGACATGGTAGATTTATTTTCTCACCGTTTAAATCGCATTTTCACACAAGTAAGAAGGAATAAGTGCAAAAACAGGATGGGGATGAAAAATGAAAATCAACTGTTTCTCGAATTTTACTTCAAAACTGCTATAGATGGATAGAAAATGATTTAACTAAGAAAATGAATACCAACAACCCTATGTTTATTTAAAAAATAACAATTTTACAGTCATTTTTCGATTTTTATGTCTGCATACAATTAAGATTTATTTTGGTATGGAGTACATACATGGCTAAAAGATTAACGTAAAAATAGTCCGGCAGCGATGTGAGATAAGCGATGTGAGATAAGTTTATCTCACATGGGTAAATGCGCGGAAATATGTATCTCATAGGTGGGAAAAAAAAGAAGAAAAAGTGAAAAACTTAGTTTTAAACTTATCTCTAATTAATTGTTATACCAACATACCGCTTGAAAATAATTAACAATATTCATCAAGTTATGAACCAGAACTAAACATGATAAAATATTGAAGATTTTATTGTTCATTATTATGTTTGAAAAGTTTTGTGAAACAGTAAATGAAAAAAAGAAGCTCTCCTTTAGCGTATCACTTGGCCA
>JAFMSR010002778.1:0-20448 GCA_022818135.1 Saxidomus purpurata | reverse complement strand
GTCACACTTAGAGTTTAAAGGTAACCAAATCCTATATATTTGTACACATTTGTGTCCAGGCTTTGTCATGCATTAAGGGATTTTTAAATCATGTGGCACAAATGTTCAGCACTTGGACACAATGTGTCGTGCAAGACCTATATCCCTACCTCAAAGGTCAAGGTCACCATCTAATTTAGAGTTTAAAGGTAATTGAATCCTGTATATGATGCACACATTGAGTCAGGGGTTGTTACTCTGTTATGCATTGAAGAATTGTAAAACAACTTGGCACAAATGTTCAGTCAAGACAATGTGTTGCGTACAAAACCCATGACTCTACCTCAAAAGTCAAGGTCACACTTAGAGTTTAAAGGTTATGGAATCGTGTATATGTGCACACATTCGTGTCTGGATTGTAACTCTATCATGCATTGAAGGATTCTAAAATAACTTGGCACAAATGTTCAGCACATCAAGACAATGTGTTGTATACAAAACCCAAGACCATACCTCAAAGGTCAAGGTCACACTTAAGAGTTCAAAGGTCATGGAATGATGGTAACTCTGTTACGCATGGAAAGATTTTAAAATTACATGGCACAGTTGTTGAGCACATGGAGATGACATACCACGTGCAAGTCCCACGTCCTTACCTTGAAGGTCAAGTAGAGGTCAGAGGTTTAAGAATCCTCTATATATGCCCATGTTTATGTCCAGATTGTAACTCTGTTATACATAGAAGGACTTTAAAATGAATTGGAAAAAATGTTCAGCACATGCAGATATATTTAGTGTTGCACGCAAGTACCGGGTCCACAACTTGAAGGTCAAGGTCACAGACTGTGGGATACAGCATTGGGGGCATTTGTCTCTTATTAGGGACAGCTCTTGGTTCTTCTTATATAACTGTTTAAAAAAGTATTTAGTTATTTTTTGTCTGGACTTAAATTACCCTTAGAACATGTAGAATACACCAAAATGATGCAACAAATGAAGTTCACACTTACAAATGGTGCCCAGCTAACACATTTAAAGCAGGACTTAAGTGGCCTTTTTAATCAGAGAAGTTCAGCACCTAAGAATTCAAAACATCAATTTCTGTAATGCATTTAACGTATTGTTTTGAATCTTTAAGTACTGTTACGATCAAAGTCCTTCCATCTTGGATCAATTTTCAATACACTGCATTGATATTGTTTATTTTACTCTCTTTCAGGAATGCAGGAATGGTAGATGAGTGAGCAGATGGCTTACAGAAGAAACCAGCATAACTATACTTATTACAGTAGTGAGGATCCTTTAAGTGAGGGAGACTACTTCTATCAAAGTGAAAACTACCAGTCTAGACATTTAGAAAGAGAGGTACCTCACTACCCTGGAGAAGAGTTATATCAGAGAACAGTTCATACGGCTAGTAGCTATGATCGTGTAGACAGGCATAGTAGACTGGATGAAGATTATAATCATGGTGACCACAGGCGTGATAGGTACACTGATCATCAACAGTATGACGAGCCGTTCAGTACTAGCTATGGAGAGAGTAGCAGAGGTACAAGAAGGGAAACATCTCAACGCTATGAAGAACATCCATGTGAAAATGAACGCTTAGAAGAAAGAATTCCAAGAAGAAAAGATAGAGATTACAGACCAGAAAAAAGTGATCATTTTAGTCACTACTATGAGAGACATATTGAAGAACATGCAACCTCAGGATCTATATCAAGAAATGATAGATACAGACACTCCAGAGATATTTTGGAATATGAATTCAGTACAGATTCTAATAGTGGAACTGCTTTGAGGCATCTAAAGGAATACAGAGACAGAGTCACATATGAAAGGGAAGATGATAAGTCATTTCCCAAAAACTATACCTCTGAGAGCCTTGATTCTTTTAGACATGATAATTACCCCTACAGCCGTAGAAGGGATATGCATATTGGTGATAGAGGAGACAAAACTATCTCTGATTGGGATTATACACCTAGTCATGATAGGGATGGAGCATATAGAGGGATTCGGCAAAGTGAAAGGGAGACTGAGAACAGGCCATTTCGCAGAACATCAAGTTCTCGTACATCATCTCATCTGGACATATATGACCATACAGACCTCAGAGTACCACGTGCTACTGGTAGACAACCAAAGCCTTACAGTGCTGAAAGATTAAGAGAAGCTCAACATGAAGAACGTCATACCTCTGCTAAAGTTCAAAGGCGTGAACCATTAATCAAGAAGACATCTGTCTCTGATGATAGCACTGCTAGAGGAACACAAAAGAGAGCACCAGATATGACTGTAAAAAGGTTAAAACATGAACCTTATGATAAAGAAATGTCTTTCAGAAATTTTAGTGATAATCACAGTGGAAAACAATTCACAAATATGTCATTTGATGAAAGGATTTGCCCCAAAAAGAAAGGTTTTGGCCTCCTACGTACACCTTCTCAAAGCCCTGAAGATGATTATACACCTGTATGTAGTGATTTTCTTGCTTCTTCCTGCGCTGAAGCTTGTGATGAGCCAGTTACATCAAATAGCCTCCTCCCAACACCAGTTAAAACTGAGGTGAACAATTCTCTTCAAACAACATATAAATATACAGCCCCCATAGAGAACCAAAGAGAGGGCACAGTACATATTTCAGTTGGGCTTCTTCCCACTCCAACAGTCAGTCCAGATGATTGTACACCTGTATGTAGTGACTTCCTTGCTTCCTACACTGAAGCTTATGATAACAAAGTTACATCAGTTGGCCTTCTTCCAACACCAGTTAAAACTGAGGTAGACAGTTCACTTGAAACAACATATAAAAATTCAACCCCCATAGAGGACCAAGAAGAAGGCACAGCACGACTTTCAGTTGGGCTTCTTCCCACTCCCACGGTCAGTCCAGATGAAAATTTTAATGTTAATTCAACAGGTCTGCTTTCAGCTCCAACTTGGAGTACAAATGTAAATCCAGATCATCCTGAAACTCATATTTCATCTTCACCAGCATGTAGTCCCTTTAACGATTCTACACAAACAGTAACAGTAGATGCTGAAAGAGAAATTGAAACAGTGATATATCATTCTAGAGGACTTTTACCCACTCCAAAAGGTAGCCCAACAGTGCCCACATGCAGTCACCCTTTAATGGTAAATGATAACTCCATTAAAGATTCTGAGAAATTTCATCACAATAATGATCTAGTAGAATCTGAAAACACCTTTATATCAGGGTCAGTTAAAGGCAACAGGAAGAGTGTAGAAAAAGATGGAACTACTGGTAGTGGAATAAGGATTTCACAGGAAGATGGCATTATACCAAATAAAAAGCATTTTCCAGTTAAGTCTCGTACAGATAAGGCCGTACCCAATAATGAGAAGAAACAGATTCCAAATGTTAGACCAAAACAGTCCACTGAGAACAGTGAGAAGGAGATGTTAGAAAATATTCAGGTTCAGATACAGCTAGCAATAGCACTTGAAAGCATGCAGAAAACTATGCAAACGCTGCAGAAAAAGATAAATGAGGACCAAGTTTCTCCAGATATTAAGAAAGTGAAATGTAAAGCAACCGAGAAACTTAGCTCTTTGGGAAAGAAGGAAGAGAATGTTATTGAAACTTCTAATGACACAGATTGTGTTACATTAAGCGAAAATACTGAAAGTGTTGCAGGTGGCAATCCTATTGACATTTCAAATAATTGTGAAAACACGTCTGTTGAAGAGTCCATTGAAATTCCGGATAATAATAGAAGTCAAGAAACTTTCAAAGCTGAGCCTGATCATCAGACAAAGGAAAAGGAATTTGCCAGTAATGAATTACATGCAGTTGAAAATGCTGAACCACGTAACATTACTGAAAGACATTCAAAGAAATCGGTGAAAGAGATGTGTAGTAACCGAGCAAACAAATCAATAGGTAGATCAGAATTTAAAACATACAGAGAATGGAGACTTGCCAAAGAAAAAATGGACAAGTATTTTTATAAAATGACTTGTGACAGTGAAGTAATTACAAAAAAAGACAGTGAAAGAATTCATAGAGGTAATGTAAAGGATCTTAGCGACAGAAATGATTTAAGCAATCCAAAGATAAATGATAATAAGAAAGTTAATGATCTTGAACAGATCGAAGAAGAGGGTGAGTGTTCAGAAAATATATACAGGAATCAAAATGTAGGTGTTTCTGTCAATAAACAATCTGATAGGAGGAATATTAATGTGACTGGCACATGTTCCAATGACAAAATGCATGATAAAGTAGCTTTAGCAGAAAATAATGAAAAATCACAAAAGCAGGCAGCACAAAGCAGACATGACAGAAAAAGTATCAACATTTCAAACCAGAGTTTTGACTATGAAAAGTCAGAAAAGCACAGTAGTGGTGATTTAGATAAATATCAAAGAAAAAAAGATGATAAATGTGATAGTTTTCATACACACAAACATTCCAGGTATAACTTAGACTCAAAAGAAAGAAATAAAGATGAAAGTGGTGATTTAGATAGGAACAGGAAGACAAATCACAAGTATGAGGATTATCACAAAGTTAGACATTATAGTGCAGACAGTCAGTCTAGTCATCATTCAGAAGAAGGAGTAAAACACTCTAAAGATAGTTCAAAGTCCAAAGGCGGTGATTTGGAAAGTTCGGATAAACGTAAAAGGTCAAGGAGTGAGAAAAGTCATAGACATCGGGATCATGAAACACATCACTCTATCTCAAAAGAGAGATATAGACACAACTCTACTATAAAAACCGGTGATGATGAAAGGGGCAAAGAATGTAATGATACAGCAAAGAAAAGCGAAAGAGCAATGAAACCTGAAGGAACTCAGATCAAAATGATAACTAGCAGTGGAGGTAGTGTACAAAAAGATATTGAACATAAAATTGATATAAAGGAGAAGGGAAATTTGTTTGAGAACATGGCAATGGAGAATGAAATCATAGACATAGTTGGTGACATAACAACTGACAACGATAAAGATGATATCATTTCAAAAACTGAATCTCAATTTAATTATTGTGAAAATAATTTTAAAAGCGCTTTTGTTAAGCTTTGTGACATCAACAAGTCTAAAGGAAGAGACAAAAATAGTCCTGTGCCAGATGAAAACAAGTCTAAGGGAAATATGTTTAAGAAAATGAGTGAAAATATTTCTTCATTGAAAGATGAAACTACTATCAAAGCTAGAAGTAAAGATGATAAAGATAGCTTGCAACCAGAATCTTCAACAGCAGTTAAAATATTTAAGTCAGTGGTGGATGAGTCTGAAAGCAGTTCCACAGAAGTAGATCCTTTTGAAAAAATGAAGAACTTTTTGTATAAAGATAAGAGAAAGCCTTCATTGAACTTCAAAGAATCAAAAGTGTTCGGTTCTTCAGCTTCAAAGAAATCAGCTAAAAGACTTGATGACTTTATAGTGTCTGATGATCATATATCGGATTTAGAAACCAATGACTCGTCAAAGTATGACCAAGAGGTAATACCAGAAACTTCATCAGATGGCGGTAAAACCAAAGTGAAACACTTGAAAAGAGTGAATAACAATTTATACTGGAGAAAAACTAAATTGTTATTTCCAAGAATTAATCTGCAAAGATTAAAAAGTACTGATATTAAAAGATTAAAAGAAAGTAAAAAGAAGACTGTTGATCATAATGCGGAAAGAGAAAGGGACAAATTTGTAGAAATAAAAACTACGGTGTGTAAGCAAACAGAAAAGGAAAATACTGAAAATAGTGCAAATCACCAAACAATATTTAAGTTACAAGAAGTTTCAGTATCTGTAAACAGAATAAATCTGAAAGAGAAAGATCATTTGAAAAGTAGAGCAAATTCCTTACAATTCATCACTGAAACAACGGACATTCATGGTGAATCTACTGATAAAAGACTCCCACAAAATGCCAATGATAGTTCAGAAAGTACTTCTCAAAATAAAAAGTTAGATCAAACAAAAACTAAAAGTACATTTAGTACTAAAACTAATGTTGCAGTAAGTGTTGAAGGTAAACAAAGGAATGATGACCAAAACTGTAAAAAGTACAAAAGAATATTGACACTTAAAAGCTCATCAACAGAACAAAGTGAATCTTCAGATGTAGAGAGAGTTGTATATGTTTCACAGCGCGTAAAACCAAGGCCAGTAATATTTGACAGTGATGAGTCCGAAGAAATGGAAGGATCTCTTGGATCAGAAGACTCTACTTGTTTTGATCTTACAGATTATTCTGAGGAATCTGTGCCGACAAATGAAGAATATCTTGAAGCAGCAGCTAGTGATTTAGAAGTGCAGTCTGGTTCTCAGGGAATAAATAAAAATCAATTATCAGTGGTTAAAGATCAGACAGAAACTTCTGCTTCAGTAAAAGGAGATATGCAATCCTTGTTTGAAAATGTAAAGAGAACAGAAGAGTTGGTTACAAAAGAAAATAACAGACAAGTGCCATGCAATATGGATGAAGCATCAGACGCTCAGGCATCTCGCGCCAAAAGACAACAGATTCAAACTAGAAGAAACATTTTTGCTGATATGACAAGTGAGTGTTCAACGGCAAGTGAGGCAGAAACCAGTTTAAATCAGGTCGAAGTTGTAGTCCCTGGTAAAAGCACACCAATGAGAAATTCAGCTTCTCTTGCTAAAGTAACAGCAACTTTAGGAAAGACACTGAAAAATTTGAAAGTGGACACTCTAAACACACATTCGAGTGAAGATTCAGCTGGGGCAGACTTTTGTTGTTTGCCAGAAAGGAAAGCAGCTCTTCAGAAATTCATTTTAAATGATACAACACAATCAGAAAGTAACCAAACTATTGATCTCAGTGTAGATGAAGTTGATGGAATAGAAACAAATGAAGAAGTTCAGGGTGTGTCAACAGAAGAAAATCACAAAAGAAGATCAGATACTGAAAAGGTTCAAATTGATCATGACACAATGACATGTTCTGAAAGTGCTGGTAAAAATATAAAAAGACATAAGTTTAATGACAGTTCTTCAGATTCGAGTGATGATGAACAGTTAATAGAAAAAAGATCTGCTACAAAATACAGAAAAAATCAGTCGGAAAAATCAATTGAAGAAAAGCATGTTACCACGCAGGACTCGAAGGATGATATCAAAGAAACGCAAAAAAGATCTGGTGCAAAAGAATCAGGAAGTTTGAAGCATTTACCATTTAAAGCCAAAAAACTGTTCAAATCTTCAACACTGAATAAAAGACAATCCACAATAATGCAGATGGATGGCAATGCAGATCTAGTACTTGGGCCCCCAGATGAATCATCAGGTGAAGAGGGCGATGTAGAAGACAATATACCCAGCATCAATTTAGATTCTGAAAATGAAAGTAGTGCATCACAGGACCTTTTTGCAGATTCAAGGCTAACATTGATGTCTCAGAATTTCAAGCAAGTTTTTGCACCATCTAATATTGCTGTCAAAACTGAATTACACAAAAAAAATGGACATGTAACTGAAAATGTGGAAGCATCTACTTCAAAGAGCCAGAAGGAAGATGATAAGTCAGTTGAGTACCCAGGAAGAGATAATGATCTTACAGTGAATGAAACAGAAATATGTGACCATGCAGTCACAGGAGAGAAAGTAAAGGATGAACCAGACTGGCTGAAATTTGGTTACACACAGGAATTAGAAACAATATTCCTTAGTGATGATGATGAAATGGTGATGTCAGTGTCACAGCCGGTGATTCTTGTTTCAGATGAAGAAACACAAGATCCAGATGCAACGCAACCACTTGTTTTGGAAGATGTCAAGCAAGAAAAAATTGATTATGATGAAAAATACGGAATAATTGATCAAACTGAGAATTATTCAAGTGCCGAAGATTGGTCTGATGAAGGAAGTGACTTTGAGCCAGAAAATATGTTCAACAGTTTGCAAAGAGCCCATAATGATATTGCAGTTGCGGGAGGTTCTAACCATAATTCAAGTGAATGTAGTTTGCTTTCTGATGATGATCTGTTCAAGTCGCAAAGTTTATTGGAACCAAAAAATGAGTGCATTAAAAATGATGGATTTGAATCAAGTGATGGGGCAGTTATGTCAGTAAATGAAGATGAACTTCTGAAAATTACTGAGAGTGATGAGATATCAATATCAAGTATAAATGAAGATGAACTATTGGAAATTAAAATGAGTGCGAAAACAGATGAGCAGAAAACTGGTGTATTAAAACCCAAGAAAAGGGAAAAAGTGAACATATGTTACAGTTCAGACAGTGATGAGATGTTGTTAAAATCAGCTTTTGACCTTGAGGATCAGCATAAAAAGGAGACTGCAGATAAGACAGATCCTCCTAATAAGACAAAACTTTCATCTGATGTTGAAATGGAAACAGATATGATTGAAAGTAGTCAGAGGGTTGAACCAATCTATCAAAAGAAAACAGATGACGCAGTAGAGGAAAGTCCAGAGCTGAAAGCAGAAACAGGAACTTTTGTGGGTAGCAAGTGGCACAAAGCAACTGAAATAAAGAAGAAACAGAACAGTTTTACAGATAAAACACCAAGAAGTCCAGTAGACTCAAAGTGTCAGGAAATTAGTCCATATATACAAGACACACAGGTTGATCCAAATATCAGTGATGAGGATACAAGCAATAGTGTAACAGTTTTTGATTTTTACTCTGAACATTTTGCAGATTCTGATACTGACAGCAATGCAAGCATAGATACCAAAACTAGAAAGAATTCATTAAAACCTTCAAGTGGAAAAAAATATGAATATGCAACATTATCTGATGACAGTGACATTATGATTTTAGACAATCCAACAAATGAAAATGTAGTGACAGCAAAAGTTGAACAGTTCTTAAATAAAAGAGGAAAGACAAGTAAAGAAAGTACAATACAGACACGAACCAAGAATGACTTTTCTAATTTCAGAGGATTAATTCAAGATCAGAATGAATTAAATGTAAATGATTTGCAAACCAAAGTAGACAGCAGTGAGTCAACTTCATATGGAGAACAAACACAAATAGATAATGCTCAGTCTTATGCTTTCGGTGAACAAACTGAATTAGATAGACCAAAGACTACAGAATATTGGGCACAAACACAAATAGATAGTCCTCAGTCTTCTGCTTTTGGTGAAAGAAACAAATTAGAGAGAACAGAGTCTACAGTATATGATGAACAAACGCAAGTAGACAGACCTGGGCCTAGTTATTTGTCACCAAAGAATGGTAATGAAGAAGATTTCACAAACATATCTGATGAAGACCCACAGTTAAAGTCCTACTTCCAGAAGTCACCAGATAAGAGCATCTTGCGGAAAAAGAGTTTTTCTCAAAATCTAGAAATAATATTTGATTCATTTAGTGATAGCAGCGAAGAACAGATCAAGAATGAATATGATGTTTTCACTCAGATTGATATAGTACCTCCTGTACACAAAAAACAAAAGAAAAAACTCAAATTAAACCGAAAAGGGTTAAAAATGATAAATGCTGAAAAGAGGATCAGTATTAGTAAAGATAACCATTCTGCATATAATGTGCATAGTGAAACTGTGTCTTCTGCAGTATGTGACAATGCTGATGACTATGGAGCCATGACACAGGTTGATACAGCAGCTAGAAGACATGCTGTTAGGGTATCTCTAAACAAAGAACCAAACCATGCTTATTTCGCAGCCACACAGTTTGAGATCATAAGTGAACCTGAAAGTGAACAAGCTGAAGGCGATGGAGATTTGTATGATGTGGCTACTCAGAAAGATGTACATGAAGAAGGATGTGAAAGTGAAATAGATATATTTGAAATACCAGAAAATGCTCAAAAATGTTCAAACACTGAGAGGATAAGAAAGTCAAGTTTAGGTAAAAAGGATATAAATGAGATTTCAGATAATGGTTACAAACATTCCAATAGAAACATATTAATAGACTCTGTGAATGATGATGCATATCAAGCAGCTACTCAAAGTAATTTTGATGATATAAGTGATCTAGAAGAAAAAGATGAAGAGGAGGATTACTACTTTGTTGCTACACAGGTAGATTTGAATGATATTGCAGAAAATGACTCTTCTGTTGTGAAGAAAAGCAAAACTGCTAAAAGCAAACAGGATGATAAGCGTGGTAATGCTTATTTTGCAGCTACACAGTATGAGAGTATAAGTGAACCTGAAAGTCAACAAGGGGATGATGAGGATTTGTATTATATGGCCACCCAGATAGGTGCAGATGATAAAGAAAGGAGTGAAAGTGAAATCAAAACTTCTGAAATATTTGATTGTGGCAAAAAATATTTAGACTCTAACAGGGAAGGAGATTCTTGTGTAGGAAAAAAAGATATTTATGAGATTTCAGAGAGTGACGATGAAAGTTCAAAAAGAGACAAATTAAAACATTTTCGAGGGAATAATGGTGTTTATCAAGCAGCTACACAAAGTAATTTCGATGATATAATAAGTGATCCAGAAGAAAAAGATGAAGAGGACTTTTACAATACTGAAAGTAAGCAGGATGAAAACAGTGATCATAATGAAGCTTACTTTATGGATACTCTTGATTATGATGATGAGCTACCAGATATAGAGCCATCAAATACCGAAATTGACGATCCATTCATGGCAGCAACACAGGTTGATGTTGACACATATAATGCTGTAAGCTCAAATAAGAAGACTTTGCCACCTGTGAGCAATAGGAGTAATTTGACTAAAGTGACTCAACAAAAATCTGTGCTAGGAGCCAGAAGTATTTTGAAGAGACCATTTCCAGAAAGTACCCCTACTAAAACTGTAACTTTTGGACAAGTATCAGAGAGTTCTGCCGCTAAGAAAGCAAGAGTATCAGAGAGAAAGCTTCTTGAGATTGAACCACAAAAGTTGAAAACTACTGCAGAGAAAAGGGCATCTGGTATAATGACAGGTTCTTCCAATTTTCTAAACTTTGTCAGTTCCTTAAACACAGCAAGTTCAAATTCAGACATAGAAGTACTCGACATACCAAATTCCAATAAATGGTTATCAAAGAAAGTTGTAACCAAGAAAGTGCTTGGTAAGGGAAGAGAGACAGACAAAACTGGAAAAAGAAAGAGGAGAAGTACAGATGATGACATCCGAGCTAGAGTGATGGCAGCTAAATCACAGCTAAATGAACGCTCAATGCACAATATCACTCATCCAGAAACCATAAAACGATTCAAAACCAGACAAAGAGGTAATTGTTTTACGAATAACAAATATACATATTTTTATAAAACTGCACACTTTTAGATATACTTAACTAGACAATCATATAAATTTATTCTGAGCAGCTGTAGTATAATGCATTATGCTCATTATGAACAATCCAATAATTATATTACTCTTCAAAATGGCCAAATTGGGTAATAGTCAAGAATGCTGAAAATGCAGAGGATGCTTTAAAAAGATATTAGAAATAAGTTTACCAAATTATTTCTGTTACTGATAGATACAAATTAAGATATACATTTAACTGAACAGGGAAATTTCAATCATTTACTCATTTGTATAAATAACTGACTTAAGTTACAATTTTTTTTTTATTCCTTCTCAGCAACAGTGACATCATCAGAGGTGGAAGATGTAACCCTGCCCACTGACAGCCAGATAGTCCAGCAAGGTTTACCTCTACTGAATTCAACAGGTGTCCTTCTCAAAACAAACAAACCAGTCTCTGATACCATGTCTGAGACAGTAAATGTTCCAGGTAAACTTTATATACTTTTTAAAATAATTATTTCTATAACATCAGTTGGCAATAAAGTGATGTCAACACCAATTGAAACTGGATTGCATCTTTGACAAATGGCCGTGTAATGAGTTTGAAGGGATCCATGTCTTATGAATAAAGGAATATCAACATAGGGTTGAGGAATCCTATCACTGGTATCATACTCTGGCTGTACTTGGTACAAGTACAACTCTAGTCTGTCCTTACTACTGGTTTGATAGGTTTCTAGAATATCAGCAAAAACAGTGATCAGTTATGGTAAACTAACACTTTTCATTGTATTTTGTATCAAACTTGCTGCCTTTGTATAGTCTATTTATTCAGTAACAGAATGATGTAAATTTTATAAATTAAAACATGGAATTGAGACAGAAGTAGAATATATTTTTCAACTTTTCACTGTGAATTAAGACTTTACTACCTATTAAAGTGGTATTACTGTAGCTTAAAAGCTAAAGGTCATATGAGACAAGCTATGAAACCACTATATAACTAGTGCATTCTATTTACTGTAAGTTCATAATTTCATTTTAACAGAAACTGTGCAATAATCTCCACATATTCATGTATCCATAGCTATGGTTTCCACAGCAACAACAACTGTTTCTATGGCAATTTCTGCAACAGAGTTACATAGTGTCCGTTCAACATCAGCAAGTGTAACTTCCAGAGTACAGCACACAGTATCTAGCAAAGGAAAGAATAATAAGGAAAAAGAAAAGAACCAAAAGGACAAAGGAAAGAATCAAAAGGACATTAAACAGGTTAATAAAAATAATAAACACAAAGATAAGTCACAGAATGGTAAAGATAGTGTTAGGCTAGGTAGTGAAAGTGACAAGTCGAAACAAGACAAGGAGAAGAACAAATCATGTGATAAAGACAATAAGCATAAAGGAAAACAGCCTCAGTCTACATCAGGTAGTGGAAGAATTAAGGAAAACCTTCATAGAGGTAGAAGTGAAAGTGGTGATACTGTCAAAAGTGGAAAGGAAAATAAAGACAAATATGCAGATAGGGAAAGTGATAAACATTCTGTTAAATTGAGTGAAAGTAGGATATATGATAGGAATAATATAGTTGACAGCAGGTCTGATAAAGAGAAACAAGCAAAGAAAAAAGAGGAGAATAAACAGTCTAGTAGTAGAGATACCAGGCATAGACATGATAGTGCACAAAGAAAGGAAAGAGGAAGACATTCTAGTTCCACACATTCTGAAAGTAAAAGTAAAAATACCCAAAAGGATTCAAAAAATAAAATGGGTGAAAACAAACAGAAGTCAAATGTTGTTACTACAGCAAGAAGTAGTAGCAAAGAAACTATTGTCTCGGTATGTTTAACACCAGTAACGCCTACTGTATCAACCTCTTCTCTGTCCGCTGTAACTCTATCTAATACTTTATCAGTGACTACACCATTAGTATCTACCTCAGGTAATAGTTATGTAAGCTCAACAATAGTGAATGCAAGGCAGTTAACTTCTAATGTGATAAAAACTGTTACCACGACAACTGCTACAACAACAATATCAACGAACAGAAGAATTACAACAATGCCAACTGCCGTAGTGAGAACCACTGCATCAACTCATATCCAGTCATCTGTTCTTCTTCAAGTAAGGTTTATCATCTATATTTAGTTACAATTTTAACTCATTTACTTAATTTATATGTCCCATGTCTGCAAATTGGCCGGGCAACGCTTGGGGATCACTACTCTGTCGTTGTGTGCTCGACTGTCTATTCTGTTTAAATTGTTTTGCAGATATCATTATCTCTGCATTGGTAATGTTTAGTTATTTCCCTTTTCAAGACAAAACATGACTCTGTCGCGATTAATGATTATCTAATGAGACATTACAATTGAACATAGGATAAGCACTTAAAGCGGAATATCTGACCAATAACTTGATTGGATTGATTAGAAACTTCATTGAAGATATTCAGTCTATGAAAAGTGCAACGAAAGAAGTTTGCCACATAAATCATGTTAATTTTAACAAAATATAGCTGTTTTGGTGAAACATGCTTAAGTTTTAATCAAACCAGTTTGAATTATGGACTCTTGTTATTTATTGTTGATATAAATGAAGATATGGAGTATATTGCTTGAAAATCCTGTTAAAAGCTGGCTGATTGTAATTGTTGTTATTTATTGGACAGAAGCAGAGTAGTAAACCTTCAACATCTGGTTCCTGTGGTCCACATCCTGTACCATCTTACGTTACCTCAGGACGACAACCATTCCAGCCATTGGTACCAAACATTCCTGGCAGTAGTGACTTGATGCCTAGCAACATGGTGGGAAATGTGCAAGCCCTTCAGTGGAACGACTTACTCAAAGTTATCTTGAAATGGTCACCAAACTGGTTTGAGGAAAGAGGTACAACATGTAAACTTTTGTGATGAATTACAGTTCAGTTTTACATAAAATGAAATAAAAATTTTGAAGAGTAAGAAAAACATAACGACAGTCTTTTTAATATTAGATATGCCCTGTGATCTGTTCATTTTGCTATTGCCTGTGTACAGGCTTTACCTGGAAAATCGAAGTTTGGAAATTAGTACACTGCAACCCCGTTATAATGCGCGCCGTAATAATGCGAATCCCGGTATAACACGGTTGGGCCTTGGCTCCAAAAAAATTCGAGATCGACCAAAATACTTGTCCCTATAGAAAACAAATGTTTGAAAACGTAAATAAACAACATGGCAGGTTGTTAATTGATCATTATCAAATAGGTGCTATAACACAGAGGTTTTAAAACAATTACGGCTGACTTGTTTTTTTTCACGGCTCCATTATTCACAAGCTTATCTCTTTGTTTGTTTTACAATAACTTGTAAATCGTGCGAATTAAAATTTGTTTGCACATCTTGGTTGTAGGCTTACCTGAACTTTAGTTAATCAATTACAAAACTGTTATAGTTTGCACATGTTAGGCGAGTGATATGTAATACGAGTGATTAAATTAACAGACAAACAAGCTTTAGTTCTATTATAAAATACGGTCATTTTAAATTATTAATTTACCGTATCATTTTCTGAAAACGTAAACAACAACAAATGTACTTTCATTTTAGCCGTATCATTTTCTGAAAATGGATGTACCTCTTCTTTCGTTTTCAATAGCAAATATTTACGCAAGAATTACTCTTTTATATATTTAATTTGGTGATTAATTAACTTATTTATTTCCATAACATCATTATTTTCTACAATTTAACCACTTGATTACATAAAAGACATAATGCGTGTCAAACATCAATATGCTTTAATTTAGTTGGATGGGTGGGGTATACGCGTAATATAAGCGTTATGCAAGAAAACAATGGCCGATGATCAGACTACGTTATAAAGAAAGTCTCACTTATAACGCGGGTCTGACCCTTTGGACCCTGACTACCGCGTTATAACGGGATTGCAGTGTAGTCTTGCATTCAAGTAATCTGTGTTTTGATTTTGCATTATTGTAAGCTCAACCAGTTGATGGCATCTAAGGGAAATATACACTGTAGTCAGCAAGTGGTTCTGCTTATGTGTCCAGTGTAGATCATAACCAGACTATATGACTGTGCAGTCTAACATGATCTGCACAGTTCATTGTTCAGTCAGTAAATTTGAAGTGAGTACCCATTATGATATCAACAAGATATGTAAATGGTATTGTTCATACTGAATGACACATCAATTCTGTATTAGAAATTTAGCATGACAAGGGATAAAAGATTAACATATTTTACAGAGAAATTGGAGCAAATGAATAGACGAAAACCGCCACCAGATGTTACAAATGATCTGTTTGGCCGCAGCAACCAGACATTGTACCCGCTCCCAAGGAGGTATGAGAACTTCAAGGAGTACAGTGAACAATTTATGCTACCTCTGCTTCTCCATGAGACCTGGGAAAATGTAAGTTTCAGTTTTCCTTACAGCAGAATGATTCTTTCCAGAATAATTAAGGGAAAAGAAAACATTAAATTTCTTCTCTATAAGAAGTATGAATTCATAGATTCTTTGAGCCAAGGCTTATGGTAAGCTATAACTATCCGTGGATGTCCAGATACCAGCATCTATTGGTACACATTTGGTTTTGTTACACTCTAGCACCCACATTTCTAGATTCATATTTTTTTTAAAATTGACTTGAATTTATCCAAACTGCATACAAAAAGGCAAAAGTTTAAAAATAAAAAAAAACATTACTTTTCTTTACACTACTATTGAATTCTTAATTTGTTTGAATTCAATAAATTACATATTTAATGCTTTTTCAGAGACTTTCAGCAGACTTTCTAAGTATAAAAATAACATAGTTTACTGATAGATGACATAATAGTATATTACTCATAAGTTACCGAGAGGAATTGCCATCATTTTCTTGGAGTCATACTTTTCTTTTACGTATCTATAATAAATTTGCAGTGCTACAGCACATGGAGAGAGAGAAAGGGTAAACAAAGACTGTGCCAACATAGATTGATGTTTAGTCACATGGGACCAAAGGGAGACAAACTGCAAGTGTATACCCTCATAGGTAACTGTGCATTATATTTCTATATCTTTCTGGTATGCAGCATGTTCAACAAATACACATAGATTACCACTTTCAGTTATGCAATATGAAGTTCATGTACAGTGTAGTAGACAAACTCAAGAAGTTTCTGCTTCTCTCTTAATTCAAAAGCTAAATTTAGAGTTGTCACTTTCATATCTCAGTTTCACCACTCAAAATCTGAAGTGTTTTCTTTTTCAGTACTTAAACATTATTTGATTATTTTATTTACCATTTACATTTTCTATATTGAAAATCATTCTATGTCAAAATGTTAATCTCAGACGGTTTTTATTCTAGGTTTAATCTCAGAGAGAGATAAAAGAGAGAATAACTTTGTGAACGAAGGAGAACTGGTCAAACTAACCATTAATGGAGACATGAAGATAAGTGAGACAAAGAGGGAGAAAATGAACTATATCATGTCTGGCTTCATTGACAAGGTCATCTTCAAGGACTTCTCAGTTGATAGGTTTTGTGCACATTATAAGGATATAGGTAATTCATTTCAGTGCTATTTTATACAAAAATAGAATAGATTTTGAGGACAAAACTAGTGTATAGTTTCAATTGTCCACATAAATGTATGCTGACCTTAATATTGGACTTAATTTATTAGATTGTATACCTTATACAAAAATGTGAAATACATCAAAATAGTTTTAAAAAGATGGCAGAAAATGAGATCATGAATCCATGTTGGACTGCCAACTTTTACAGACGCTTTGAATTGATTAACAGTATTTTAAGAGAATGCGTGTGTTTCTGTTCCAGCTGAGGAGAGGAAGAAGATACAAGACTGTATATCCATGAAACTGATCATCAGAGTTAGAGTCAGGGCATTTATTCCCAATGATAAGGAAGTGGTGAAGCTTGAGGTACTTTACATACAGCTTCTGTTGCTTTTTTTAAGACTGCACTGTTAGGTATGTAAGGTTTAGTTGGTATACAGATACATACTTCCCACAGTAGTAAGTATCATTCAGAGCTCAGGAAAACCAAATATTTGCTTGTTTGGACTGTATTTCATTATGTTAGACGGTTTGTAGATTGCTTAAAATTCGGTGCATTTTTTTTCCCACAAAATTCATAATAACAGTGGGGGGAAAAAATGCTTAAAAAGTGCAAATTGTAACACATGAACCATGTTGATAGTGACTATGATTTAAACCCAATATTCCCAATAAACGTGTCAAAATGATAGCCTGTTATAATAGCCTGAAGAAGCCCATTGCTTATCAGTCATGTATGATCATCGTTTTTACCATAGGCATTAAACCCCAAGAAGAAATTTTATATAAAAGAAACAACACATGTAACATTTAGTGTAGGAGGCAAGAAATTCTACAAAAGTATAAATTTTGCTTAAATTATTGCTGTTTACATGTTTTTGAAAATACCAGTACTTGTAAAAAAATTGTAAAAATCTGTTTGTACAGTAAAGGAAAAAGTCATGTTGTAAAATAAATCATTTTAATTATATACAAATTTCAGTCAGTGAGTACTATCATCAATACAATGCGACAGTTTACGGCTTTGTCATGTTTACCCAGAAGTCCACTGTGTAGGGATCTACTGTACCCAACAGGGAACATGACATACTGTGATAAAGCACCTGCCATTGTTCCAGGACTACAGGTATTAACTAAATAAATGCATTCTGAGCATTGTAAATTTATATTTTTAATAGAATCCATGCAAACACAACCTTTTTCTTACGGTACATGTTGGAAGTTTTCATGTTTTACTTAAGTAAGACTAAAAGAGCTTTTTTTGTGTGAATCATAAAGTCATAATTATTTGATGTGTTGAAGTTAAAGCAATAAAACTATAACATATGAATGGTACTTATAAAATTGAGATGCTGTAGCTATATTGGTAAAGCACGTAAAGCTTAAAATTTGTAAAATATTACTTGACTTTATTACAGGATAAATTCAACAAAAGTCAGCTAACTGCTATTAACACAGCTGCCAAAATTGTGTGCTTGCCACAATATACTGCCAGAGTTTGTTTGCTACAAGGTCCACCAGGAACAGGAAAATCACACACTATTGTTGGAATAATCAAACATCTTGTGAAGGTTTGTGTTGCAGTTCTGTGTATTTATCTGTCTTCCCCTGTGAGATCAGGATTAGCTGTTTTGTGATTGATCTTTGTCATCTGTCTGTCCATTTGTCTGTCTATCCTGCCTGTCTTGATGTCTGCCTCAATATCTGGCCGCTGTCGTACCTTATGTCATCCTCACATTTTCCTTCAAACAACATCTTCTCTGAAACCACTAGGCCAATGCTGATGAAACTTAGCAGAGCTGTTTCTTGCATGAAGCCCTAACATAGTTGTTCAAATATTTCCATTCCATGGCAACAGAAAGGAAAAACATTAAAAATCTTCTAAAGAACAAAAGACCCAAAGCTTAGATATTTGGCATGTGGCATTGTCTAATGGACGTCTACCAACATTGTTCAAATTTTGAGCCTCTGGGGTCAAAATTTACACCAACCTAGGGTCACTTGTTTTTACAAAGGCTGATATAGGAAAAACTTTAAAATCGTCTTCTCTGAAACCACATGGCCTAGAGCTTAGATATTTAGCATGCGGCATTGCCTAGTGGACCTCTATGAAAATCGTCCAATTATGATCATCAGGTCAAAATTGACCCTGCCTGGGGTTCAATTGTTTTTACATAGGCTTATATAGGAAAAACTTCATATATCTTCTTCTAAAAATAACCACATGGCCGAGAGCTTAGATATCTTGCATGTGGCATTGTCTAGTGAACATCTACCAAGATTGTTCAAATCATGCCGCCCAGGTCAAAATTGACCCTGCCAGAGGTTGTGGAGATATTTGATTTTACATAGGCTTATAAAGGAAAAACTTGCAAAATGTTCTTCTCTGAAACTACAAGACGTATAGCTTAGATATTTGGCAAGAAGCATTGCCTAGTTGACCTCTACCAAAACTGTTCAAATCATTACCCCCAGGTTGAAATTGGCCTGGGGTGTCACTTGATTTTACATAGGCTTATATAGGAAAAACATTAAAAAAATCTTTATCTCTGAAAACGCAAGTCCCAGAGCTTAGATATTTGGCATTTATCATTGCTAAGTGGACCTCTACCAAGATTGTTGAAATCATGACCCAAGGTCAAAATTGACTTTATCTAACATAGGCGTATATAGGGAAAACTTCAAAAAATCTTCTTGTCTAGAACCACTTGGCCAAGAGCTTAGATATTTGGAATATAGTATCACGTAGTGGACCTTTATGAGGAATGTTTAAATCAGAACCCCCAGGACAAATTTTACCCTTTTTGCTATTGATGACCTTGAATTATAGCCAATGGTAGCCAGGTGAGCGATAGGCCCTCTTGTTTTGAAATCAAGCATGTTTTAGAAATTGCTGTTATGAGTTTTATAATGGTTCGGTTTTCCATATTCTTTCAATGTTTATTTCAGGTAACTGGAGGACGGTGCCGTATTTGTCTGTGTGCCCCATCAAATGCTGCAGTAGACGAACTGTTACGTAGACTTATCAAATACAACAGAACTGTTGGTAGGTTAACTTTTAATTACCATGACCTTTTACCTGTTGACTATAATGAGCTCATCTAAGCACTAAGTGATCATCCTGATTAACTGTTAACCTCCCCCCCCCACCCCTCCCATCATCACCACACCACCACCACCACCACCACCACCACCAAAGGTGGAGGATAATGTTTTGGCATTGTCCAGCAGTCTGTCCGGATTCATAACTAAGGAACCAATGGATAAAATTTCATGAAACTTTAAATAAGTTTACAATAGCATAATGCTGTGGCACATGCACAACTTTCGTCAAGATTGACTTAGAGTTATTGCCCTTTAATCATTTCCTTCTATATTCAATATGAAAACATTCAAATGCTATTTTTTTATGCCCCCGAAGGGTGGCATATTAAAAACGCACCGTCTGTTCGTCCATCCGTGTGTCTGTTCTTACATTTTTTCGTGTCCTGGTTGTAACTTTGTCATGCATTGAAGGATTTTAAATAACTTGGCACAAACGTTCAGCACATCAAGACGACATGTCGCGTGCAATACCCATGTCCCTACCTCAAAGGTCAAGGTCACACTTAGAGTTTGAAAGTGATTAAAACCTGTATATACGCACACATTCGTTTCTGGACTGTAACTT
>JAFMSR010002777.1:0-20455 GCA_022818135.1 Saxidomus purpurata | reverse complement strand
GAAGTGTTAATAGAAAACAAATAGCTTGAATAACACAGGTACCTTTTTTGTATTTTTACCAATAACCTGTATGGGGATAGTGTACAGATAATGCTATTATCTACATGAGGAAAGTAACACTGATAAGGCTTAATGTGTATGAGGCATAGAGTTAAGGTCAAAACATCCAAATACAAAAGTAAAAACACATCAATCGCTGTTTTCTTAACAAAACTTAGAACAGGGTTATCTCATCGACTTCTCGGTACTTTATTTAACCTTTCAAAGGCACAAGTCCGGCGATCGGTTGCATCTGTCAGGAAGCAGCTGTCTAAGCATTTCGTTTCAAAACATATCGGCTTTGGACACATAAGCAGGCATGATGTGATTGAAAAACATACACGACCAATAGCCGTATCAATTCTTGGCCAGAATGAATGCAGTCCTCCTGCAATTCTTGTATTGGACGGCACTTATATTTACATAAATAAATCGTCCAACTTCAAGTTCCAAAGAAGAACTTTTAGTATGCATAAACGGAGATCTCTTGTTAAAGCTATGATGGTAGTGACAACATCCGGGTATATAGTTTCCGTTATAGGGCCATATTTATCAGATGGTAAAAATAATGATGCAAGCATACTAAACAACATGCTCACTAACAACATTGAAGAAATGCAGAGTTGGTTAAGGCGAGGTGATGTTTTTGTTGTTGATAGGGGTTTTCGGGATTCAATTAAAATGCTAACAGACCTAGGTATTTGTCCGAAGATGCCGTCTTTCCTTCCTAAAGGCAGCTCTCAACATTCGGTGGAAGACGCAAATGAAACCCGTTTGGTCACAAAAATACGATGGGTCGTTGAAGCAGCAAATGCAAGGCTAAAACAGTGGCGATTTCTTGATAAAACATTATCTACCTCACATTTGCCATACTTAGCAGATTTCATTTCCATTGTATGCGCTATTTGCAACAAGTTTAAACCGCCGCTGTCAAAAACAAATGACCGTCTCGCGGATATAGCATTGGGTACAAAATTATTAACATTATCTCAAAATAAAAACGATTTAAAATCAAAAATAGAAAACTTCACACAAAGTCAAGCAAAGCCAAAATGGAAGGCAATAGATTCTTCATCTGTTTTAGACTTTCCAAAGCTTTCGGAGGAGGATCTGCGAGAAATAACGTTGGGTATCTACACAGTGAAACAAGCAAAATCATATACTGCAGAACACTTAAATGAGAACAATTATGTTCTGTCCGTTAGCAGTTTTGTACCAGGCGTATTAGAGGCAAAGCTGCAAAGCAGACATACATCTTCAGTTAAGTACAGGTGTTGGATCGGTTATACTAGTGCTAAAATCACATCATGGTATTGCAAATGTAAAGCCGGAGCGCGTGTCGTCGGTTCTTGTGCGCACGTTGCAAGCGTAATATGGTACTTGGGAACAGGTCGCCATCGACAAAACAGCTGGCCAACGGACTGGGGTCAGTATATACAAGATGCTTACCAAAATCACAATAATATCACTCCAAAACTACTCGAAGAATGAACAATCGTGTTGGGAGACATGTCAGTCTCTAAACCATTTTTCATTCTGGACACGTGGTAATAAAAGTTTGCATCATTGATAACAAATAGCCGTGACATTTTCTTAACATCATACAACAATGTTTCGCGCTATAATTCGTTTTGAATTCACACGTATCAAAATGTTCCTAAAAGTTTATGTTAATAGGGAAATAAGTAGCCGACCAATTTATTAGCATGCATTTACAATTACGGCTTGAATGCTATAATGCTTTACCAGATTTCTGCAAGAGAAGTCTTAAAATTCTTACAATAGAATTGAAAACAGTTTGATAGGCATCTTTATAGATATATGAAAATCATATCGATATGTGCATGCTGTAGTACTTCGTACATGCTTAGCGCATGAATGTTTTTATCCTTCTGTATTGTATATGAGATACAACATTCATGCGCTATCCTCACGGCATCTCATTGCGATAGCGGAATCAGAAGTTATTCGTCAATGTTAACCTGAGTGTGGCAAGTCATAATTGTATTATACATACTCATTTTTCCAGAACTCTTTTTAAAGTTGATGACTATCACAATTCATTAAGTTATTCAAAAATGTCAGATTTATTAAATAGAAACTGATGGCTGTTGAGTTATAACAAATACGTTACGGTAATCGTTTTATAATGTACATGTAAAACACAGCAAACTAGAAACAGTAAGTCGGTTAGATAACCCTTGATGTTTTTTATGAAATACATTTACTGGTATGTAAATGCTACATTTTGTGTCTTAACCTATTAAAGACACCATATTTTATAAATCATAGATGTGTCATCTGCTACAGTTATAATTATTGTGTTAAATTAGTTATCTACGAGTTAATTAGATTTTCCAGTTCATTTATAGGGGTGCAACAAACCCGTATTGCGATATATTGTGATACAGCCAACCCATTGTGATATATTGATGTAACATAAAAGCCACGAAAATAGAATAAAACCAAATCACCAAACCGTGAATACAGTGCCACAAATTGTTCGCAAACGACCTAGAAACTGTCTATTTAAAGCTAACTCGACTTGCGGATATGTTTGTAACCGAAGAGTGGCAAAGGTGGTCAAAATGTTCTTTTTCTCTTTCTGATGTTTATACATGCATTGCAATGTGTAGATTGAGTAGTTCATTTAACTCTAAATATTTCTGTACGGGAATGTGTATCGCAGTATGTATCGCCCCTAGCCTGGTCACCAGGCCCTGAAATATCTCTTTTACTAATAAATATCTATCAGTTTTGTTCTAAAGCCAGTCTACTATCCAGCGCCGATAAAACTGCCCAAGTGTATAAAGCAAAATCATATAAAATAGATTGGAAATAGTGCATGAAATATAGTGTATAGAAAAAACATAAATTTCATCAGACTAGTAACTAGTCTAGTACCCCCGTATACCGGTATATCGTTGCACCACTATAATCATTTACATGTCAAACTGATTGTTTTAAGCCTAACTGAGTACGGTCAGCTTAAAGTGATAGTACCATTAAACGAAAAGCACATCAGTTTATCTCATTTGTTAAATGTTTTCAAAGCACTACTATGTTTCAACGTTCATTTTTGAAAATAATTATCAATACGACCAATTTGAAGCCTATTATAACTTTAATCTGTAGCGCATGTTGATACGATGTTTTGTTTGTAGTTGTGTTTATATGTAAGAATGGAGACTGAACACTTTGAGCTAAACACGTCTACATATTTTATGAAAAAACAGATGTTGTGCAATATGGGTCTATAAACTGTCATTTTAGTGTAAATGTGTGCGCGCGCTTTATTCGTTTATAAGTCATCTTTGATTAAAGTTTATTGTATACATGTGCATTGTATAAATGTACCAGTTATACATGTTGGAGTGTCCATTATTTATGTTCTTAGAGAATGAATATAATAAATATCAAAATGTGAATTACGTTAGTCGTAAGTGGTGTTCTTTTATGCTTGTTCGTTGGACAAGTCCCCGTCTTTAAACTATCGGAGTCGTCTGCTTTGTTCAGTAACATTTTTTCAACCTCATGGTCGTACACGGAACGATGTAAGTTTCTGTGCAGTCTTTTTTATTTGTTTAGTCAATGGGGCTAGCAATGGTGTTTCATTAAACAATCAAAATTATTTTGCAGGGTGCAGCAATAGATAAAGCAGAATTTCTTCGTCTGAATGAGGCCGGCTAAAATTAGAAAGGACACAAAACTCCTCACTCAGCGAACTACGTTACGTACGACAAAAATTATATCATAACTCGGACATATCCTGAAGCTGAAAGATTTTGCGACAATCACTAGATTTTAAACGATCTCGCCTAGAGTGTTTTATTTCAAAATGATGTCGCGGGCTGCGAACAACGTTCGTTTGTAGTCAAACAAGAAACCTTGATCTCCGTGTACTTCGTCCATACTGTCTATATTGATAATAGTTCAATACAGAGTATTCTCCCCTGAATTCCCGCCGAAATGTCAAAGCAATATTAAAGGGAAGTAACAATGCATTTTTCATGATAAATGTTTTAAAAGAAGCTGCGTGTGCCAAGCTTTGCAAAAAAATGAATAGAAATTAATATTTGGCTTTTCACAAGCGGCAACACCGCTGTATGTTCGTAAACCTAATACACATATGCCAGCCAACTGCTCTTTTGCATAAACTATAATAATGTAAATCAAATAAAAAAATAATTTCGTTTATTTGTAAATCAAGCGAGTTCTTTATGAGTAACTGACAATTCAATGTACATTGTACTCGACGTCAAAGAAAACCTGACGTCATTGACGTTAGAGAGCGAATTTCTGATGTATATGTTCCGTTTTATAATGTTAATATCTTTTTTGTCTTTCGAGACACGTATTTAATTCTTGCAGCGTGCTTGAGGAAAATGATTACTTTATAACGTGTGTCAATATCATGAATTTATATAAATGGGCCAAAATCAACTGAAAGCGTACCCAGCTCTTTCCGTAAATATCCGTACTTTTCTGGGATATGCATATGATTATCTTCCGTAATCAGCTAACAGCGCAGTAATTTCTAAAACAGAAAAAATTGTGTAATGCAGCCCGTAAGCTATAGACCTTCCTGCAATCGTTTGAAGTTGTATGTACTGTTTTTATTTGTAATATGTTCTTATCGTATGCGACATTCAAACAAAAGATTGATTTGGTCTGTCTTGCACTGCTTTCCCAAAGCGCATGTTTACAGTTGTTATTTGCACATAGCACAGTTAAAAAGTCAGCAGTGTTTGAAATGTGGTATGCTAACTTAGGGGACTTTCAGTCCCCAGGCCAAAAACTGTTCCTTTCATAGTACAACTTTTGCATCAAGGGGGGCATATCGTGTTTTACAAACAGCTCTTGTTATAGACTTAGGTCAGGATAAATATTTGTACTTTAATTATATTCTTGTTCAAAACTATAAGGTGTCAATCTTAGATATTTTGTATGTAGCATGTGACTTTTGTGCTCCTTGTGAAATTCTACCTAAGGTGTTCAAAGCACAAACAGGAAAAACTTCTCCAAAACAGCAAGTACCAGAGCTCAGCTATAACTAGTGTTCCTCTTTTCCAAGATTGTTTTAAAACTAGTAAATAATTGCTTTATTCAGCCTTAAATAGGAAAATATCTTCTTGCCTAAAACTGTTAGGTCTAGAGCTTACATATTTGGTATGTAGCATTGCCTCCTGGTCCTCTTATCATGTCATGATTGTGCAAATTATAGCTTGGGGGTCAAAACAGCATTTTCAGAAAGTGCAGTTATATACTCTGGTGAATGACAAAGTGCCATCCTGGTCATAATAAAATGATGGGGTGAGCACATGTCAGCTCAATTCAAGGACTGTTTTTAAGGCCAACAGCAATTTAGGTAATAAAAGTGACAAAATTACATGAACATCTTGAAGAAAATAAACGTAAATTGATTTTGAACTTGTCCTACCACCTGAAAATTACTTTCTTATTCATGAGCAATACTTTAAGATGTAACTTACACTAGTTGCATATGAGTGAGTGTTTTGCCATGAAAGAGATCTCTGAATTTCATTAACTTTGATAGGAATCGGCATCGCTCTGGCTGGACTGTTGAATGTACTTCCTGAAGGCACACTCGATGCAAAACTATGTCGAAATTCCTGTAAAAGTCAACATTTCTATTAATAATACTAAATTTTCAAAGACAATGATTGAAGTGAAGCATCTGACTGTTGTGCACTAAGTTCAAACACACGTCAAAATAAGGAGAAAAACCTTTCTCAAATAGTTTTAACCTTTAAAACCTTTAAAATGAGAATGTTACCAAAGTAACATGTACAACCCAAAAGATATGAATCTTATTGAGTGAAATGTTCTTTTTAGCTCACCTGAGCACGAAGTGTTCATTAGCTTTTAGGAACATTGGATGTCAATCGTCTGTCCATCCACAATTGTTTAAAACAACATCTCTGAAACTGCACGGTCAATGGTGATGAAACTTGACAGATCGATATGTTCCTGGCATGGAGTTCTCCCAAGTAAAAAGAATGCCATTCCATGCACAACTCTGGTGGCCATGGCAACATTGTCAAGTGGACCTTTACCAAGCCCACTAGGGTCAAAACTGACCAACCCAGGTGGCTCAGCTATTTAGTATGTAGTAATCTAATGGGCCACTACCAACTTTGTTCAAATCATGGGTCCTAATTAACCCTGCCTGGGAGATCACTTGTTTTACAGACTTGTATAAATATTATAAAGCTTAGATACTAAGTATGTTGCATTGTATAGTGGACCTGTACTAAGTTTGTTCAAATCATATGGGGTCCTGGGAAGGGCCGGTCTTTGTTTTATATATATTTATAAGCAAAAAAATTTAAAAATATTCAAAACCACAATGCCTAGAGCTTGGATACCTGGTATTTTAAAACTGTCTAGTAGACCTCTACCATGTTTGTTCAAATTATGTCCCTAGGGTCAAAATTGACCATGCCCTTGGGCTCGCTAGTCTTTATATAAAGTTACAGGAATAATTGTAAAAATCTTCTTGTTGTGACCTTGGTATCCAGATGAATGATATAAGGGGATCATGGCCCTTTTGTTTACTTATCCTTGTCCAAAATAAAAAGTCCATCAATTGGTAAACTTTAATTTATATCAGTTAACAAGTAAATTCAGTGAATTTATATCACCACCCAAATGAAACAAATAACTGGAAAGGGTTTGCCTGTTTCTGGAACAGCAGGGCCAAGATTGCCCTTGCTATATCACTCAACTGAGATATTTTTATAACCCAATTAATGTAACCAAAATTCAACCATAAACCATATATCATTAACACAAACATTCTGTTTAACCTTGAAAAGACAAAATATAGACCAACTTATATGATGATTGAGTAAAAAATGTGGCCTCTAGAGTGTTAGCAAGTTTTGTTTTTTTTACTGTTCATTCAACGTTAAGTGTGGACTGAAAGACAGAGTGATACTTATGTGGCTGCACTTTTGTTCTTTCCATTGTTCTTTCAGCCATGTGAAAGAAATTTTTAGCCACATAACAGACTGAATGTATAGAATTTACAGCAACATATTCTTAAGTATCTATATGTAAGCTCAGACTGACAGACAGACTGGGGGTTCTGACTTAAACCATCTTCATAAAGGTCCACTACATAATAAACACTTTATTCCAAATTTTTAAGCTCTGGGCCTAGCGGATCTAGACAAGAATTTTTTATAATTTTCCCTATATGAATCTATGTTAAATATAGTGAGGCCGAGTCCACTAGGCAATGCTACTTGCCAACTATTAAACTAAGCTATAGGTCTTCTGGTTACAGGGAAGAAGATTTTTAAGTTTTTTTTCTATATTAGTAATAATACTTGATCAAGTGACCCCTTAGTGGGGTCAATTTTGACCAAGTGGTCATGATTTGAATCATGATTTGAATTTTGGTAGTGGGCCACTAGGCAATGCCACATGGAATGGAATTATCTGAAAAACAATGATAGGGCTTTATGCAAGAAACGTCCCGCCAAGTTTCATCAACATTGGCCTAGTGGTTTCAGAGGAGATGTCGTTTGAAGGAAAATGTTAACGGAAGACGAGTACTGGATGGTGAGCAGTTCTTATAGCTCACTGACTTTAAGCTATGTGAGCTAAACATATGGCAGGAAAAAGTGATCCATGTTGGAATAGTCCAACAGTGTTGAGCTACATAAACATGCATGTTACCTTCTTTTGGTAGTCATGATCAGGTATCACACAACTAGTTGGTTCGGAGCTGACTGAAGGTGGTGAAATATTTGATGAGGAGCACATGTCAGAAAATCCCTGAGTTACATTTTCCACATTTACTTCAATTTCTGTATAGTAAAATTCTTCTTCCCCACATGAGTCTGTGTCACTTTCTTCTTTCTCTTTCAATGTAGAGCTGTAAATGTATACACACAGATCCTTAAATAATGTTCATTCTAACATGACTCACGATTTTGTCTCTATAAACAAAGAGTAGAAAAATTATGTTATATTAAACCATAAACAACGCGGGAACCGATATGCTGTAAACATGATGTCATATTACACCGCATGACGTTAAATGAGCGTTCGCATAGAAAATAACGCTTGGCATTTATTCACCTTTTGTAATGTATGGTCATGTTAGAATCAAAATAACATCCTTTTCAGCGTTGTTATTGTCTAATAAACAATAATTTGTCGTACTGACGCGCAGTTATTAACCAATCAGGCCTCCGGCCTTTGTGGTTGACTACTGTGTATCAGTACTCAAAATCATTGTTTATTAGACGATGAACACCGCTGGAACGAATGTTATTTCATAATTTTAACACTGGCACAAAGAATGTGTTATTGGTCTGTATCGAGACAAGAGGGTCCTTTAGATGTCATTTAGAAGCTAACTAGTGTTTTGTCCTTCAAACAAAATAGATGACCCTCAATTTTGAGCCCACTGTGACCCCAATTTCAAGGGGTAAAGAAGATCAAGACATAAAATGAAGGATCTTAAGTGTGACCTTAAGCTGACAGGGTTGAAACGGTAAACGGACATTATCCCCTAGGACATTATCCCCTTGGCTCTTTTTTGCTTAGGAGGACAATATCCCCTTGATGAATTTGCAAAGGAGGACATTAGCCCCTTGCTAAATTTGAGAAGGAGGACATTATCCCCTTGATGATTTTGCCAAGGAGGACATTATCCCCTTCTCCCTAGGACATTAGCCCTTTCTTACATATGTGATATGGTACCAATATTGATACCTTTAACATCCAAATTAAGTGTTGATTTAATGTAAAAACTAAAAAAAAACACTTGATTTTAAGAAAATCTGATACAAAAAAACAAACAGTGAAAAAAACTAATATTGAAAAAATATTGAAGTAAGGATTCACAGTTTTTAATAACATCAAAAGGAGTTTGGAATAAGTTTTGGTGAAAATTAGTGCTGATTATGTCTTTAATGAAAAGGATGTGCTAATTAACTGTGATTAGTAATAATTTGTTTCAAAGAAGGAACATCAAAGAAGTTTGGAATGACAGTTTTGCTGATATGTAATGTTAACTAATATAATGCTGATAACTATGGTTGAAAATGGTTTTAAAGCTGCTCGCTCTAAGTTACCGTTGAAAAAAATTGTTGTTTCTTTTAAAAATTAACATACTTACTGGATACATTAATATAAAATTAAAGGATAGAATCAAAATATTAGCAAAAATCTAGGTAGAAATTTGCAGAAATCCATTGAAAATTTGGTAGCACATTAAAGAATTTTATACTGGAGCCTTTTTATATGACTACATGTTCTAAAAAAATGTTACTTATATACATTTTGAATAACTTTGTTTTTTTACCAAAATCTGAGAGCGAGCAGCTTTAAATGAAAAGAATGTGTTATTTAATCTTATAATTGTTTTAAATACAAAGTGCATTAAATTTGACAGTATTTACTTATTTCCCATATATATTATCTGGGTAAATGAATATTCAATCATTACATTCTGTAATCTGGAATTCATTCTAAGTACTTGTAGTAGTAAAAAAACTCTGCTATGCAGGGCATGCATACACTTTTAAAGGCAAGACCAACCTTGCTATAAGAATGCATATTTAAAAGTAATAATGGATGCGGTAGATAGATTTTGATATTCTCATTAAGGATACAAAAGTAGCCTTTGATCCATTAATCCATACATTTAATGTGCTAATTATGGCTATCTATAAATTAGTCTATCATAAAATAGTTGTTCTATTATTCTTTTATTTACACTCATTTCATGTAGGTACATGACATAAAGAGGTGTACAATTATTCACATTTGATAAACATGCAAAGCTCGTAAGAACATGTATCATCAATATACATCATTAAACAGACAATTCCAATATACATGTATTATTATTAATTCTCACACAGCGGGAGAGTAACAATATATAATATAATCAGATTGAGAAGGCTGTCTCTCACCTGTGTTTACTGCTTATACATTGTATTTTGTCTATCTATACATGGTATATTTTGCATAAATATATACGACTATAACAGTATTTACTTAAATATTTGAATTATTTTCTTGATAAAAGTACATATTTTTCTATATTCAGTAGTATTACATCTCATATTTAACAGTGCCTCGAAGTTTAATATATTTGGAAATCTATAATATTTTGTTTTTATATATTGTTTTCTAATATCAATAAGATAGCTACATTCTAAAAGATAGTGGAACTCGTCTCCTATACTCAAATCACAAAGTGTACATTTTCTTTCTGACAAAGGAATTCTATTCCAATTACCAGTTTCTACGGGCATTTTATGATTTCGTGTTCTGAATTTGATCACATATTTTCGATATTTTGTCGGGCGTATACAGTAAATATTTTTCAAAACCAAATTCTTTTTTTAATAGTCTATAATTCGAACCATTGCTAGAGTGTTCTTTTAAGGAATACCACTCATTAATAAATAAATCAGATAGTTTTTGATTTACAGTCATTGTAAGCCATTTATGGTTTGGAAAATCATGTGTTTCCCATATATTATTCAATCCACACGAAATAAAGATATCCTTGACATTTGTTATCCATTGAAATTTTTTGACATCAGACAATTTGAATTGACTCAACAAAATTTTGTAAATGTTACTAGATAACTTTACTTCTACTGGTTTTACCAGTTTTGCCCAAAATGATACAATTCTGGTTTTAATATCGACAGCTAAAGGTTTTACACCAGTTTCACCATAAACCATATAGTTTGCAGTGCAGTTTTTCAAATTTAATACATGTTTCAAAAATTTCAACTGCACTCTTTCAATAACATCTAGATTACCAAAACCCCAGATTTCACATCCATAAAGCAATATGGGTTTAACAGTTTTTGTAAAAAGTTCTATTTGCATATCTATAGGTAAAAATAAGTCTTTAGCCTTTTTTAAAAGACAATACATAGCTTTTGTTCCTTGTTTTGCTATTTGGTTTTTAGCATTATAAAAAGAACCACTTCTACTGAAAATAATGCCTAAATATTTGTATTCATCAACAATTTCAACAATGTCATCTTTGTAATAAAAATGGTATTGCATATGTCTACCTTTTGAAAATACCAACACTTTGGTTTTAGAGGTATTTAAAACAAGTTTCCACATGTTACAATATTGCTCATAAATATTTAGTGCTTTTTGTAGATCTTCTGCACTTTCAGCAACAATAACTGTGTCATCAGCATATAAGAGTATGAAGATTTTCAGATATTCTAACACCATATCATCAAATTCATGTTTTTTACAATTAACACCTTCTACAACACCACTAGTAGCAAAGAAATTATGTAGGTCATTAAGGTACAGAGAAAACAATATAGGCGATAGGCTTTCACCTTGGCGAACACCGATGTTACATATAAAATAGTTGGAAATTTCTCCGTTTTTCCTGACACAAGATTTTGCTTTTTTGTACATGTTTTTTACAACACTAAAAAATTTTCCATTTACATTATAATTCAACAGTTTTGACCATAGACCAGTTCTCCAGACGGTGTCAAATGCCTGACGTAAATCTATAAAGGCACAAAAAAGCTTCTTATTACTATTACTGAGTAAACTAATTAAGGTTTGAAGTACAAACATATTGTCAATAGTTGAGTATCCTTTTCGGAATCCACCTTGAAACTCATTAATAAGGTCATTCTGTTTAACAAAATCTTGGAGACGTTTGTTCAAAATTGAAGTAAATAATTTTCCTAGATTACTCAATAAAGTTATTGGTCTATAATTAGAAGGATCCAAAGGATCCCCTTTATTTTTATAAATTGGACTAATTATGCCAACTGACCAATGTTGACTTTTGCCAACATCTGTCAAGTCTAGTCAATATTCCTGCAAAAAGTAATTAAATTTAAAAACAGTACATAAGCTCTTTGTATTTCAAATTTGTTTGTTAACACCTTTTTAACATAGACATTATTCCTGCAAAAACTCTCACACATATTCTACAAATTAAGTGATAATTACATTCAAAAAGAATAATTTTCAAAAGGCTATTGTCCTAGGATGATTGAGCTAATGTCTCCATATGCAAACTATAGAAGGGGCTAATGTCCTCCTTGGCAAAATCATCAAGGGGATAATGTCCTAGGGAGAAGGGGATAATGTCCTCCTTCGCAAATTTAGCAAGGGGCTAATGTCCTCCTTTACAAAATCACCAAGGGGATATTGTCCTCCTAAGCAAAAAAGAGCCAAGGGGATATTGTCCTAGGGGATAATGTCCTACATTCGGTTGAAACATAGGTTCTGCAGATTAACATTTAACCCAAATTTAATGAAAATTATTTAAAGGGTTCTGGAGATACAGAGTGCATATAAATAAAAGGAATGATCCTTGTGTATGACCTTGACCTTGGATCAGAGGGGTTGAAACTTGGGTGCTGCACATCAACTTAATGAGATGAACATTTGTTCCAAGTTTCATGAAAATAGTTCAAGGGGTTAAATGGATATGGAGCAGACACAAAAACCAACAGACTGACTGACTGACGGACAATCTGATTCCAATAAACCCCCAAACATTCTTCACAAAGTCTAAAAATTTCATAGCACCATAAACATTAATACCAATGGTTCCCAGGACATTTGGAGCCTAAAGGCAGTACAAACAGACACTTAGATTTTCTGGCATATTTTGTTTTATACACAAACATGTGTACATTACTACAGTCTAACCCGCATAAGCATCACCTGTATATAACGTGACCTAGCCTGGTCACCAGGCCCTGAAATATATCTTTTACTAATAAATATCTATCAGTTTTGTTCTAAAGCCAGTCTACTATCCAGCGCCGATTTCAGGGCCTGGTAAAAGGCGATTCAAAACACCTCAGAAAACTGAGGTGTCTTCAATCAATGCCAAATCTTGACCGTTCTCTCCCAGCAGGTGATTAAATTTTATTGCCTGGTGTTTATAATATACAGCCGATAAAATCTCTTGTGGTAACACTAGTGGTCAGTTTGTCATTAGAACCTTGAAACTAGAAGACAGGATTTACATGATGAAAATCTTGAATTGAAATTATGTTTTGTTTTGTTCACAAACTGGCAGTGATAAAAGTTTACCTTTTGAAATGACTCCATGGTTGCATTTGTTGCCTTATGCATCAAGTGTGCAAGTATTTTGTTTATGAAAATGCACAGTAGAACACTTTTCACATGACTTAAAACGTGTGTTAACAATTATGGGTCTTTGCACAAAACATCCTGATTACATTTTGAAATGCTAATGTTACTTTGGATATAGCTACCTTCTAACAAACCTGGCCTGCAGGATACTTTAACCATAGTAAAACTTCCTGATTTAAATAGTAATATTTAAAGACATGTACATTTATCAAATATATCAAAGTGTGTGCAAGAATTATTTTTAGTATTGACAATAAGATGACGTGTATTGCTGTACTGGGCAATAATCTGGAGAAGTGGGTAAATTGCCCAATTTCTATACAGATCATGCAGACTCCAAATAATATCATCAATTAAAGTTTTCTAAAAATCAAATGAAAAATAAATTGTGTAGAGTATAATATATTTTTGCAGAACATTTTTATAATAAACATAATATATTGATGAAGTGGGAACATTGTCTAATAAAGTAATCACATAGTATGTAGAATAGTACCAACTTACAAAATTTATGATATTCAATACAAAATATGAAGCATGTAGAAGGCAAGAAGGGTTTAATATGGCAAGACAATTTACTTTTTAATAAAAAAAATCTCTAGATTACTTCAAAAAGATATCTCCTAAAATATGGGAAATATCTCTTCAATTCAGAGATATCTCTGTATTATAAAAGTAGAAGATATCTTTCTTTTAGTGGAGATATTTCTCTTGTTTTCAAAGATATCTCCCAATTATAACGATATACCTCTCAATGCAATAGAGATATCTCTCTAACATGCATAGACATCTCTCCTTTCTTAAAAGATATCTCTGTAAAAGAGAAATATATTAAAATAGATAGTTATCATCTTACACATAAAGACATACCTCTGTAACTTTGAGAACAGAAACATATCCCTGAAACGATGTTTAACAGATATCTCTGCGAGTAGAAGATATGCCTTAAAAATTCATGAGATATCTTTCTGTGATGCAAAGATATCTCTCAGCGTGAAAGAGATATCTCTATTAAAACGAAAGATATCACTTTAAAATTAGAAAGATAATGAAAGATATCACTTTAAAATTAGAAAGATATATCTTTTGGAATAAATAGTAACATGACTTGCGATAATTTTACAATTATGTGCTTCGACGGAGTACTTTTTTTACCGGACATGGCTCAATTTCGAAATAGGACAGGTAGATGCAACACACTGACATCCTCACGCATACTACATACAATACATAATACATGATACATGTAACAGTTAATTATATTAGTCTTTTCTTTATTATAATGGCTTTTAACATTTTAAAGACTCGCATTATATAATAACAATATAAAACTAACAGGGGTTTAGGAAATAAGATTTTAGTGGATGCTTAGAAAATTATTTCAGTTATTGTTTGGCTTGAATTCTCGTATGTGGTACCTAATTTAGTTGGCTTTGTTACAGCACAGAAACAGATACTTGTTGCAAGACTAAAAAAATTTTTTTCATTGTTATACAATTTTCAATATTTGATAAAATAAGTTTTCCAATTGTTAAAAATAAGGACGAAATAAATGGTGAATTAAAATAACTACACAAGTTGGTTGAATTACTGATAATTACTGTTCAAAACAGGACACCTAAGCACTGTGACAAGAAGAATTTTGAAGTTTTGGCTATACAAAGTGAAAAAATACTGTAAACTTTTATTAAAGGTTGTGTTTTAATTTTTAATAACAACACTTCATTGATATTAACTCATTAGACTTTTAATCACCAGTTCTCTTATACTTTATTTTTGAAATTGGCCCGTATACATTATACTTCCGTGGTGAACTGTAAGTAGCATAATCCTGAAATTTTAGAGTAGGCCTTACAATCTTTCCTAGAATATTATACAATATCTCACCAAAGAACATTTGTGAAGTTCATTCTGCATCTTGATAAATGACTTCACAGCAGTTAACAAATGAATTACTGACCACAAGATGTTATCAGCAATCAGAGGAATTAGCCATGGTTTATTTTATAGCTGTTAGGTGTCAATCATGCTTCTCTGGCCATTTCGCCTTTTACTAGTCTGATAAAACTGCCCCAGTGTATAAAGCAAAATCATATAAAATAGACTGGAAATAGTGCATGAAATATAGTATATAGAAAAAACATAAATTTTATCAGACTAGTAACTAGTCTAAACGTGACCCTGTCTGTAACAGTCAGTCTAAGGTGTGACGACAGGAAATAACTCTTAATGTAACCTGTTTATAGTGTGACCCTGTTTAACACGTCAGCGGCCACTTATTTTAGTCCGGAACTGATTATATAAAGCCTATATGTAAAACTAAGTGAACCCCGTGCGGGGTCAATTTTGATCCGGTGGTCATACTTTGAAAAATCTTGGTAGAGGTCCACTAGACAATGCTACATGCCAAATATCTAAGCTCTAGGCCTTGTGGTTTCAGAGAAGAAGATTTTTAAAGTTTTTCCTATATATGCCTATGCAAAAACTAAGTGACCACCCGCGTGAGGTCAATTTAGACCTGGGGTCAAAATTTGAACAATCTTGGTAGAGGTCCACTAGACAATGCTACATGCCAAATATCTAAGCTCTAGGCCTTGTGGTTTCAGAGAAGAAGATTTTTTAAGTTTTTCCTATTTGTTGCCATAGCAACCAGAGTTCTGCATGGAATGGAATTCTTTGGACAATTTTGGTAGAGCTTCATGCAAGGAACATTCCTGCATGGTTTTATCAACATTGGCCTAGTGGTTTCAGAGAGGAGATGTCATTTGAATCAAAATGTTGACAAACGACAGACAATCATCAATCAGAAAAGCTCACCCTGTCATAGCCAGGTGAGCTAAAAATACAGTGTGCAAGTATTACGGCAATTAGCTGGAAGCATTAAACATCTGATTGAAACCGATTAAATGTGGATTATGATCATTGAAAATGTGTGAATAATACATAATTTTCAAAGGATTAGATCAATTAGGTGAAAAAAACATTTTCTTGGCAACACAGAACTCTATGATTATGTTATATCAATAGATCAAATCACTGACAGTTTACGGATTGCAGCTTCAACAAATCAGAAGAAAATAACAGACTCTTTACGAAAGTTAACTAATGATGTACATGTATATTGTTTTACATTAAAAGCATTAATAAGTGTATCATATAAATTGATATGCCATATGTGTAATGTCATAAACTACCGTAACTACCCTTCTGTAAATCTGCCATGGATTGCCATCATTTTCCACCTATTTACATGGAAATCCGTGGCATTTGGTGAAAAAAATGATGAAAAAGGATGGAAAGACATGGAAAACAGTGGCATTTTCTAAATTGCCACCGTTTTCCATTGATTGGTGTAAAAAATGCCACCATCTGCCATGGAATAGTAGTGGCAATCGATGTAAATTTGGACTTAGTTTTTTTAAGGGGTGAAAAACGGTGTAAACCACAGACTGCAGTACAAATTATAAGCTAAATCTCTGGACTTAGAAATTATGCAGAGTGGCAAACGGTGGAAAACACTTAGACTTTTTCTAATACAGTACAAATTATAAGCTAAATTGCTGGACTTTGAAATTTTGCAGAGTGGCAAATGATGGAAAACACTTAGACTATATTTTGACATAGAAATTTCAGACACAAAGCAGTTTTGATGAGTTTCATTCTTTAAGCCAAATATTCACAATAATCAGAAATAACAGGTCAGTGTATATACAATGCAACTAAGATATATGTCCAAATAAGATATGGTACAAAACTATTCAATTTGATTTTTTCATAGTTAAATTTTAAATATTTTTAAATATGAGACTGCCATTAAATTAAATCTATAATTTTTCCTGTTCAGTTTATCATAATTTGGAATTTCACTTTGTTGTGGACTTAGTTGTACATTTAAACCTGTGTTAAAGACCACCTCCAAACAAAGACCTCCCTGCAAATTAAAGATCAGTTGGGTGAAAACCATGCACTATTCAATATAATGTAGACACTGTCTTATATCCTGTGACTAAAGACCACCTATCAACAGAGATCACTTGAGCTTCTTCCCAGAGAGTGGTCTTTGTTCATACCTTTGACTGTAAACAATTTCAAGACTTACATTAAATCAGAGTGAAATCTTAAAATGCTATATATAATATGACAATGCTTCAGTATAATATTTGGAAGATTTTGTACTGCCACCTTAAAAAAATCTTTTCTGGTTATATTATCAATCATTATATAAACTAAACCTAAGTATTTTGTGCTATATTTAGTAGGGATTTTCATACTTAGTTTGAGAGTCTAAATGTGCATGGACATGCAGTTGTTTAAAATTATGCCTATTGTTCAAATTTCATGAATTTACCTGTTGTTAAAAATAACTTACTTGAAACTATAATACAGAGGAAAAGCATGAACACATAATTATGTGTCTATAAGTCAATTCTTTTTCCATTTGTTTTATTATCAACTGAGTACTGTAACTGACTTTTACATTCCGAGGCAAGGTAATTCATCTCTGTGGGGTCATTCAGGGAACTTGATCATAAAAATAGATAGCATGCAAAGATAACACTCAACATCATTCTTTACAATCACCACCTGGAACCTCAGTATCATTTTACAGGAAGCAGGATTTATCAGCCAGATCTCTACAGGAAGCGGTCATTTTGATTTGTTGATTTGAATGTTAGAGAGTGTTTGAACAAGTGTTTGTAAGAAATATTTACATGTGGAAGGAATACTTTTGTGAACTGTGTGCTGAACAGGACAGTATCATTTGTATATAAAAATAATTATTAATCTAAATATAAAATGATAGTTTAAATCACTTGTGTGAACTGAGGATTTGAAAAATCAGCTTATGCAAACAGGAGTGGCTGTGCAGCAAAGGTATATATTTTGAATATTTGATTCATGTATAATGCATATTTTCTAAAGTAGCAATTATTGAAGCTTTTAAGTAAAATGTTTTCATTAAATAAAACCTTAATAGACATGATAGAGATATAATATAATACATTGTAATATTGCAATTTAAATAAATGCATAGACATTTTTTTGGTAACTTAGATAATAAACAAAACCCAGAATCTTAAAAATAATATGAAACTCTAAATTCCCAGTAAACTTGATGACATTTTCACTCTCAGGTAGAATTCTCTTAACCTTATGTATGGTTTTCTTCGGACCAGGTTAATTTTCACCATGCAGGAATGGCTGGTAGGCCAAAATCTGGAGATGAAAGCAAACCAGTCTTGGACCAGGACAGGCTTGTAGTATTAACTTAAGAGGTATGTACATCACCTTATTTTGAGTGTAAACATCGATAACTACAAATTTTCATTAGTTACAAAATAGTTGCCTCATTTCACTGTGTTACCTAACACAATACAGGCCTCGACAGTGTGAACTGGATTCTTAGATGTTAATTGATATCTACAGTTATTCTGAATATTTGTTACTGACTAATAAGTGCTTATGATACACAAATTACAACAGCTTGTTTTAAATGATAAGGGCCTGCAAATTTAAATTAAAGTTGAACTTTCACAAAGCCACAAGAACAGATACCAATTACTTGTTTGTTTGCAGTATGCCTTTGCTTTGTAGAAACAAGTTTTTAATTATTTTTCAGAACATGTGTTCAGCTGGGGGAAGAAATTAAACCACAGATTGTGTAAAGGAACAATGGCCAGGAACGTGCGATGACAGTGTCAGAAACATAATAAGACACAAAAAATTGAGACATTTAGAAAGACATTGCTTGCAGTTTATGTAAATTTTGTAAAAAGGTTTCATAACTTTCTTGTTTCTCAATAAATTTCAATTCATTTTGAATCTTTTTTTTCTTAATTTAGTAAAAATTACAGAATTCAAAGAGCATGAAGATGATGGCATTTGGTGGAAATCGACGGTAAATTTTCCACCAATTTCCTAGATTTTAGGTGGCAAATGTGCCATGAAAATCGATGGAAAATGTTTCAATACTCCACCGATAGTGGCATTTGGTGGAAAACAGTGGCATTTTTGCCAACAATTTTCACTGAGGTTATTGATGGAAAACAGTGGCAAACAGTGGCAAAATTACACTGGCATTCGATGAAAAGTGTTTCAATACTCCACCGATGGTGGCACTTGATGGAAAACAGTGGCATTTTTTTCAACGATTTTCTCTGAGGTTATAGATGGAAAACAGTGGCAAACAGCGGCAAAATTGCAGTGGCATTCGATGGAAAGTGTTTCAATACTCCACCGATGGTGGCACTTGGTGGAAAACAATGGCATTTCTGCCACTGATTTTCACTCAGGCTATTGATGGAAAACAGTGGCAAACAGTGGCAAAATTACAGTGGCATTCGATGGAAAGTGTTTCAATACTCCACCGATGGTGGCACTTGGTGAAAAACAGTGGAAAATTGATAGACCTTCTCATTGCCTTGTTGTTTTTTCATTGTTTTACACCGTTTTCCAACAAAATTGACTTGTTTCAATACTCCACCGTTTTCCACTGTCTAAATTGATGGCAATCCATGGCAGATTTACAAAAGGGTAGATATTGTCTTATTTTATCAAATTTTTATCATATCCTTGTCAACCTGGATATAGTGGTCACCTGTCTATAGTGGTCACTTTTGCCCAGTCCCCTTGCTGATCGCTATAGGTAGGTTAGACTGTAGATACATTCTATGAAAAACTCTATTTAACTGTTGTTTCCTGCAAATTAATGACATTCTTTTTCTATAATACACAAAGTGCTATAAATGTCTCAAGTGTGGGGTATATAATGCTCTTAGCTCATATTCAGTTAACACCCTCTAAGTGCTGTAACTTATAATATAGTCCTGGAAAAGTTCTGTTTCCTTTCCTCACCTACAAGTATATATTTGTATGTGTATTCTTACCCAAGATGGAGATCTCTCACATGCTTTTCAATTGCTTCACACGTTGCGCTCACTTTCATACAACCAGGCCATGTACATTGATACATAGTTCTCTTTGTTACATTCTGGAAAATAAGATTATCCGTTGAAATTTGGTTTTCAAGGAAATTTCTGCATTTGTATTTGGAACTGAACACGATTTTATCCTTACCTCTACTATCAAGAAAACAGTCTGCAGACTGTGTAGTGACAGTCAGAAACACAGCAGTCTGCAGACTGTGTAGTGACAGTCAGAAACACAGCAGTCTGCAGACTGTGTAGTGACAGTCAGAAACACAGCAGTCTGCAGACTGAGTACTGACAGTCAGAAACACAGCAGTCTGCAGACT
>JAFMSR010002776.1:0-20458 GCA_022818135.1 Saxidomus purpurata | reverse complement strand
ACATTAATCACTTCCTTACCATCATAGTCACACATTATCATTTTATGCAAGACTTATCCATATTAGCATATACAAGTACATACTCACTTGTTTGTCTGAATATATCTAATGCTGTTCTTGATTCCATACTTTTTAACAATTACTTGAATAGTTGAATGTGGCTGTCAACAGACAGCTTTTATTCTGTTAAGGGGGTCACTGGTGGAAATCAACTAACAAGCTTTTCATGAAATCTATTTTTAACAATGTACAACATTTTCTAAGATATTTCGAATAAAATGATAGGTCAATGATTGAACTTTTTCACAATATCCATTTTGCAATCCACACTCTACACAGGAAATATAAATCAGAAAATTGCCAGAAAATTGCAGGACATCGAAATTTGGCAGTATTTTCCTCAACCTGCAAAATATGGTCAAACAAAATCATTAAACTGCAGCACATGTTCAAGCAATGTAAGAAAACCTTAAAACTGGGTACATTGTGAAACATTTAAAAAATATTTCATCTTAATACAGTTTAGCACTAATGATAAACATCATAAAAATAAGAATTTTATGGCAATTTTAGATACACAATGTATATATAGAAGAAATAACAAGGATTTTTGTAACAAATTATATGCGATGGAACATCATATGGTTATCAAAAATATGCCATAAAAGTGGGGTGTCAATGTTCATCTAGAAAAGTTAACACCTATGATTTTCTCAACACGCAACATTTAATTGATGAAAACTCATATTTTCTGTACTTTGCTTATAGTTATAATCTCTCGACTACATACAACACTTTTGACATGTATTTCAGATACAAAGGTGCTCATTCCTGAAAAAAAGTTTACAAAGAATCATGATATGTCAATATTGTAAAAAACAAGTGGAATACATGTTGAATTACCTCACCCACTGCCTATACAATACAAAAAAAAATAATTAAGGTAGTGTTTGTTTTGTCTTTAAAAATACCTTTGACAATATATGTAAGCAAAATAGATAGTGACTGTGAAAATTTCTTCTATATAATATTACTATGAGCCATGGCAACCATTCCGAATGTATAAAAGTACATGTATGTGTCATATTATTGACTTGGTAATGTGCGACAAAAATTTAAACTGGAAAATTCAATTGTACAAATTTCATAATGTACACACAATTATTTTCAGTCATTAGTGTTCCGGAACGATGTTCAGGTAAACTGCCACCAATAAAATGACCAAAATCAGTTGAAATGGGAATATCACATGGTAAATTAATCTTTATTGCATAAAATGAAAATGTGTCCGGTATCAAACTCATTTAAAAATAAAGTGATCAGACAACATCTATGACAGTTTAATATTTAAACAATAATCTTGTTTTATTTTATTGTTCTGATAAATACTTACAAATTGAGTCTACAACTTTCATGCTTTTGTAATCTAACTTTTCCATTTACAACTTCACCAAGTAAATCAACAATGCCCTGTTTTCCATTTCGTTTATAGACTACTATCAAATTTTGGAAATGAAGGCCACTGCCTGCACATTTTCTGCCAAATTTTGACTTAAAACCTTCTATCTATACAATCTATGAAACTTGGTAAAACTGACTAGTTCTGCGGCTGTGATAAAATGACTGAATAGCATAGTCAAAAGAAAACAAACAGTTTTTAAGAATATTATCTGATACATCTACAGAACTCACAAGTTTCATTAAAGATTCCACATCTTGTAAAGCATTGTGTGCATTGTATGATTCACCAAGTATATCATGTACAAGATTAACCTGGGAAAATGATTTTAAGTGTGGATGTGACTGTTGGAACAGTTTTCTAGTATCAATGAAAATTGTAATGATCTGAGAGAATTCACTAACTAGGTGACAGTCAGTGCATTTACAAGAACTAAACTATCAAATGACTTTATTTTATACCCAACTAAGGTCAACTTATCATTGCTAACGTCTTTCAAATATAATTTAAAAGAATCCAATGCATCTAGGATGTTAAGTGATTGCACAGGTGAACCATGATAAATAATTTATTTCCATTTTTTGTAAGTCCTGTTATTTTTGATGCTTGTTTAGATATTCCTTTATTTGGCAAACATAGCAGGAGAATGGCTCTTTGAATAATTACTTCCAGCTGCTATCTGGGTGATGTGAATTTCTACCTATAAAATAAAAAAAACAAAACATGTTTTCCTTTTCAACAAATATTTGAGACATGTTGAGGAATACATTGAGGTATATATAAGCTCAGCTTGTTCCTTTGTACACAGTAACATACTGCATATTTTATTAAATAAGGGCCATAATTCAGGAGGTACTGATAAGATTTAGCCATTTAAAACTCTTGAGGTCTTCTGGTCTGATACATTGTGTTAAGTTTAATAAACAAAATAGTTCTGGATGAATGGACTAATGACAGACCTAGTGTCCAGGTGAGTTTGAACTACAGCCAGATAACCTGATGCAAGCAAATCAACTAAACCTATTATTACAGTGTTACAAAACTATTTATGGCTTCTGCCAGAGTATTTTGCAACTGACACTCTGTCTGCATTTGATATCTAAACTTGAAAATATTTTGAGGCAGTTTCCTCAACATACCTAAACTAGGGCCTCAAGGTCAAAGAACACCCAAGAGTACCAGTGTTGCATTCACTTGAATCTACCGGTGGAAAACAAGGTGGAGGAAGGTTTCTATGTCTGCATCCCGCAGATTACAAGACTCTCCTGATATGTTGTGCCCTCTCGCACCTCATTAGAAGAAGACTTCTGGGGATCTGTTACTATGAAGATTCAAATAAAATTTTCACTTATCAGTACTCTTAAACCCAGAGAAACAGAGAATGCTAAACCTTGGTTACTACAATGATCAACAGAAATCAGTAATTACAATTACAACTAAACATATAAAATTAGTTTTTTTCGGACATGCCTTAAATAGTTTGGTAAAATCGATGGTAATTTTTTAATATTTAATTGAAAACAAAAATTTGCCGCATCTTTACAAGGGTAGTCAATTAAAAATGTCAGTAAGGGATGCGTTTATAGTGAGTCTCGTCTTATAAGCAAAATATATACCATATTTTCATTTTAATTCCATTTATCAAGTTCAACATTGTAATAGTTATTTACCGACAGATGGATAACCCAACCTGTCTTTATAAATCATTATTATCATTGTATTCCTGGGCTAAAGGATATCCAATGCATTGATCCAATCGTCACAGTGGAAATAGCTCTTCACAGGGATAAAAGCCACAGCCTCTGATTTGACAGAACATTTCTAGCAGGACAACTATATAGAACATCACACTAGCAAAACATATATTTACTTAACCTTTCAGATTTTAATTGCATCCTTCGCTTTTTTTTAGCTCTATATGTGCTCTTTATTGCTTTTTTCCTTGCAGCCTTCAAATCCCTTTAATATTGCTCTTCTTTTAGTGAAAGTGCCTGGAGAAAGACCTATCTTTTCATTTGCCTGAAATAGATTATAAATAACATACTTGTTAGCAAGTTAGATGTTTTAAAATCTCAGAAATATCTTCATGCCATGAAACAATTTAGATTAAATTTTGATAATATGTTAATACCAAAGATTTTATTATAAAAGACTTAAAACTTTGTTGTATAAAGGTTGTTAGCCTGATTGTTATTAAATAACTGATAGAAATTTACATGTATGAACAGAGTTCTCCATTTTACTAATTAATAAGACAATTTTAAATTTAGAACCTAATATCTGCACTGAATGCTTCTTTCACATGATGCACTTTAATGCATTCATTTTCTTAGCTATAGGTACTAGAGGACAAGAATGTTATTACGTCTGGCATCACAATACTTTCAAATTCTAGGCTAATGATACTGAAACAATCAGAACAGCGTTGTTAAAGTCTGAAACTGTTAAACTGTGTATATGAAAAACATAATTTTCAAGCATAACTCAGTAATTTAACCCAAGAACAATATCAGAAACTTTACTCTATACATTTCATTTCAGATGTACTAGGAATGTTCTAGAATATTTCAGAAAAAGTTACATAACTTTCAAATACTTTCAGTTTTTGTGATAAAGGTTTTGCTGTATGTATGATGATAAATATGGTTTTGATTACCTGCTCACTATGACATGAATGTCACAATTGCAACAAGCCAGCTATAATATTCTTGTATATCGGATCGGCATTTCCGGTGATTTTACCCATGCTGGAAAAGCAGGGTGGCACCCTCCTATGCCAGACGACTCTCGTGAATAAGTTATGACGTAACGTTATAAACATTATGACATCACTTTCCAAAACACAATGTCGGAAACTCGTTTGTTTTTCATGACACCATCATTTTGATAAGTTTGCATTTAGAAATCTACTTTAAAGTGCAAGACGGTATGCAAGAAAAAAGTTTCCATCTTGAGACACTTGTTACGGTGATAATATCCGTCACCTTCTGGTAACTGTTTGCCGGAACTTGTCAGAGCCTTGTTCCCGCCAAAACAGTTACCCTCGGTGACGGATATTTCGATCTGTTCCTCGAGCTCATGACAGACACTATTAATCTAAGAATGCATCAGATGTTCTTGTGACTATGGGTGAAATCTTGTAAGTGGAAATTATTTATTGACATGCAAAATATGTAACTTTTCCAAATTCTTTCCAAACACTTGTATCATAAAACTGTTTTTGGAATAGCCCATTTCACAGAAATTTGGTTGCCATTTAAAAGTGTATGTAAATGGTAGCTACCCGTTGGCCTGTCACTCACTTGTCACTGTCAAATGTGATTACAGTCACTGATTCCCATTGACTTCCTCAAAATTCTGAATGAAATGGGCTATCTCTAAAAAGCCTGCTAAAATAACCGAATATGAAACATTTTACAATATTCTTACATTTAATAGATATGTATTACCACTGTTCTTTTGGGCCACTGCAGCTGCAACTCTGTAATTTAAATTACCTGAGCCAGACAAATGCAGTGACTTTTGGGCCTTTGAGGCTACCTATCATATTAAAAGACTCATTGGCTTGGGTACTTTCCAAGACTACACAGCTTGACTGTATGTTTTCTGTATGAACCAATAATTCTTTGAAGATCTTCTTGCAGTGATTTACTACTTAAAGGTCTACCAAATGGAAGATTTTTGTGTCTACTGGTCTTATTTTTGAAGAAATGTGCGTATCCCATTTTCGCCCTAAAATTTACATAATTTAATTAAGTTCTTTTCAAATTGTCGTCAGCAGTATCTGTTGTTAGTATTAAGAGAGAACATTGGAATAATACCTTGGCATATGTCTTGAAACGTCTTGCTATTCTGTTTTATTTGGCAACGATTTGTACTTTCCTTCCCTTACAAAACACATTGTTTTGTTCCAATTTCGGCCTAATATTTGTCAAACAAGAACGCATTGGAAAGTCTCATACTAATATCGCCCTAATACCTGTTATGAGGCCAGAACACGGGGTAGGTGTTATTTGTTCCAAATTGAGAATAAACTATCGCATAGCATCTGCAAATGTTGCTTTTATATTTCGAATAAGGCTGTTTCAGCTAAATAAAATGTCCTTTGACAGTCAATGAGATTAAAGATTTTCGCAATGGCCGAAAACCGTATTCAGCATGCTTATACCAATTGGCAAATTCGCGATCGGGCGATCTCGCAAATGATAAAGAAAATATAAACACTTGTCCAAAATGAAAACCTTACACTTTTATTATATAAATATTTAACACATCATTAAATCAATGTATTTCACTCTGTTTTCATAAAAGTTTTCATATTTGGTCAGTGTATATACCATATTAAAGACCATTCAATCTGCCTCTATTCCTTAATATTTTGGTACGTGTCACATGTTCTTCCAAATGGTCGTCCACAGAGAATGTCGTCGATAGTAACAGGGAACTAGTTTATAAAAAGTGGCATCAGACTATGGGCGTTTACATTTTCCGTTGCATATGTCACCAGTATGTACGTATCCCACTTAGTACGTAAACTGTAAAAGACATACCTATGATTAGCTACTTCACGAAACGTACTAGTTCATTTGATTCGCAAATGTATATTTGCTGTATGATAAGTTCCGATATTGGTGAAGTCTTGTCCATTGATCAGAAACCGTCCCTAAAAATACGCAATGATTACATTTCGCCAAAAGACTGTATGCAAACTATTTTACAAAATAGCAGAAATATGTCTCTGACTATATCTTTACTCAACAATGCAATTCATTTGAAAAGTTTTCATTGGCCATACTTTTCAAAAGATTCTTCAATTATGTGTATATTGGTTTCAAATGAACACGGTTATTTTTTGGGTACTTCCTTACACATTGTCGTTCGCTGTGAATGTCGCCAATAGTGAACAAGACGCTTGCGTGTACAATTGTCTTGGTATTTGTCATCAATATGTACTTCACTACGTTTTAAAACTCATAGAAGTATCAAAAGGTCGTCCTAATACTGCGTCAAGCACGGGATAAATTGATGACATACCTATGATCAGGTAGTTCACTCAACATGGCCGAAAACCGTAATCAGCATGCTTATACCAAAATTGTACCGTATATTCTTTGGTAAATTCGCAATCGGGCGATCTCGCAAATGATAAAAATAATGCAGTATTTCAAATATCAACTAATTTAACTGAAATACACTCACCCAAAATGAAAACTTTACACCTTTATTATACAAATAGTTAACACAGTATTAAATCAATGTATTTCACTCTGTTTTCATTAAGCTTGTCATATTGGGTCAGTGTATATACAATATTAAAGACCATTCAATCAGCGTTTATTCCTTAAATAGTTGGTACGTGTCACATGTTCTTTCAAATGGTCGTCCACAGGGAATGTCGTCGATAGTAACAGGGAACTAGTTCATAAATCCTGGCATCCGACTTTGGGCGTTTACATCTCCCGTTGCATTTTTCATCAGTATGTACGTATCCCATTTGCGCCCTGATATTACATATTTGATAATGTACTTTTCAAATTGTCGTCGGCATTATCTGTCGTAGCTACTAAGAGAGAAACATAGGAATCAAACACTGACATACGTCTTGAAACGTCTTGATATTCCTTTTTATTTGGCAACAATTCGTACTTTTCTTTCATTACAAAACATATTGTCTCGTTCCAATTTCGCCCTGATACTTCTCAAGCAAGAAAACACCTGGAAGGCCATTAACAGCAATTTCACTCAACATAACAATTCATGATATTTTCCGAAATTGGACAAGCATTGTGTATATACCGGATCATGACCCTGAATATAAATTTTAATTACTATACATGTATTTTCAATATTAGGGTCTGATAAGAAAATGAACAGACAGAAGCTAAACTTATCTTGGGGTGAATGGAAAAGATTATTATAATTCACAGAAAGTTTGAAATTTTCTAAAAGTGTAATGCTGTGGATTCAAGGATAGCCTTCACATAAATGACTTTGAAAATACATATGTCCTTCCACGTGTGTTTGTCTTCAATATGTACTTAATTACTCTCAAAACTCAAAGAATTATTCAAAGGTCGGCCTAATACTGCATGTAACATGTAGCATGTAGGCTTACCTATGATTCGCTAGTTCACTCAACACGATGATTCATTTGATTCTCTGTGTATATTTGCCTGTTTGGTCAAGCCTTGTTCATATACCGGAACATGACGTTGGGAATAAAATTACTATATTTTCCATATGAGGACCTGATAAGCATACTCAAATTATAATTTGGCGGAATAAATACTGAATTATAATTCACAGAAATATTGATATTTTGGTAAAAGTGTAATGCTGTAGATATGAGGATAGCCTTTACACACGTGTCATCAATACGGTTTTCATCTCGTTTCACAATTCATAGAAGTATTCAAATGTCGCCCTAATACTGTGACGGGACAAACTTGTAGCAGACATACTTATGAACAGCTAGCTCATTCAACATGATAAATTATTTTCTTCTCTATGTATAATTGCTTTATGAATATGAGATATTGGTGACGTATTGTATATTTATCAGAAACTATTTTTGATAATACTCAATGATTGTATTACGCCCAAAGGATGTGTGCAAAATATCTTACGAAATAACAGACACATGTCTCTGACTATCTCTCGTTCGCAGCAAATTAATTGATTTGAAAATTGAGTACATTTCCTGTTTAACATGTTCCGCATCTGTCAAGACTGCTTCATACATGTATGTCAGAAACTGTCCGTAAGAATATTTCGCATTTGTACGAACTAACGGACATAACTTAAACAGGTTCGAAAATTCATGCACATATAGATGGCAATGTGTCGGATAAGATGTATGAAGTATGCTTTTATATAACCCGTATTCAGAATACAGACATTTAAAGCCTATTCGCTAGTATAGAAATTCATGAGCTCCTTGACGAAAACCGGGTTACACTATTTCGGGAGATGAAGTATTCGGGATCGGACGAGTGCCTGATTTCCATCATCGGTATTTAGATACAGAAATCAAAAAAAAAATCGTTTACAAGTTCAGACGAATCTAACAAGAATTCTGCACTGGCGACTTTTTTGACTTAAGCAAATTGCCCAATGCTTAGTGGATGTTGTGTGTTTGCTCAATATTTATATGAGAGCGTCTACTCGAACCAATTTGCCCGATTTCAATATAATTTCAAAGATTTCGATAGTCTTGTTTAAAAGTCATACAAGTGAATTTCGCCCTCAATAATATAAGGGATGTTATTAAATGTTGTCAATTTTCTACAAATGAATGGTAAAGAGTCGGATATGATGTATGAAGTGTGCTATTGAATGTGAAACTAGGTAATTCTGCAAAACAAAAATGCATTTCTGCATCCAGGATTGAGTTTTGACGGTCGCAAAGCAATAAAGTAGGGGATACTATGAAATGAATCCAAACAACTGGCTCACCCTAAGTGATAATTCACTTGATATTCGAGTTGTGTGTGTTCCCGAAAGTTAGATATGAGAGATTATCTAAACTAATTAGCATATTTGCAGAATTTGAACACTGTCAATGTATCAATTGATATCTTCTTGCGATCGATTTTCGCCCTTATACTCTTTCATCACATTTCACACTTGGTATACAGTAAACTTTCTTATCTCTCAACAACTAGTTCTCTCAATAATATCATTTATTTGCTTTTGAAGTATTTGTATGCTTGATATGTTTCGAGAATGATCAAAAATCTTTCATATTATGTCCTTGAGAATACTTAGTGTTTGGCATTATTGACGGAGACCACTAAATACGGCCGGAAACGGTAATGGTGTCATTTGTTCCCAATATATTATAAAGTATCCGATAACATCTGCAAATGATGTTTTTATATTTCGAACAAGGCCGTGTCAATTTTGGCTGTCAATGAGACTGTTGATAGTAGCACTGGATGAAAACCGTTACCAAAAGCGTTCTGTTATCCAAGTGCATATTCGCGATCGGGCTATCTCGCTAATGGTGGATAAACTATATCACGAACTATTTAAGCATTAACAGTTTTGATTTCCTCGATATATATATGTAAGTACTGAAAGGTATAGAAAGTCTAGAAATCAAATATAAACTAATCTAACAGGAATATATACCATAAAAAGACAATTAAATTTGCAAAAGTGTCACATGTTTCTTTCAAATGGTCGTCCATAGGGAATGTGGTCGGTTATAACAGGAACTAGTAAATAAAAACTAACTTCAGACTTGAGACGTTTAAATTCCGTTGAATATCTTACCAGTATGTTCATATCCCATTTGCACCCGAATATTTACATAATCTAATTACGTTTCTTGTCTTCAAATTGTCGTCAGCAGTATCTGTCGCTAGTATTAAGAGAGAACATTGGAATAATACCTTGGCATATGTCTTGAAACGTCTTAATATTAATATTCCGTTTTATTTGGCAACGATTTGTACTTTTCCTTCCATTACAAAACATATTGTTTTGTTCCAATTTCGCCTTAAACTTGTCAAGCAAGAACGCATTGGAAAACCTCTAATTAATATCGCCCTAATACCTGTTATGAGGCCAGAAAACGGGGTAGGTGTTATTTGTTCATGATTGAGAATAAACTTTCGGATAACATCTGAAAAATTGCTTTTATATTTCGAATAAGGCTGTCTCAGCAACATAAATGTCTTTTGAAATCGATGAGATTGAAGATTTTCAACAAATTCTTCAATATGTGTAAATTGGTTTGAGTTGAACACGGACATTTTTGGGTACCTCCACACATTGTCGTTCGCCATGAATGTCGCCAATAGTAAAAAAAGGCTTGAATAGGACATGAGACGAGTACAATTTTCCTTGTATTTGTCATCAAGATGTACTTCACTACGTTTTAAAACTCATAGAAGTATCAAAAAGTCGCCCTAATACTGCATCCAACATGTACAAGACATACCTTATAATCAGCTTGTTCACTCAACATGATAATGCATTTTATTCTCTATGTATGTTTATTGTATAACATATCCCATTGCATATGTCATCAGTATGTACGTATCGGAATTTTCGCCCTAATACTTACATTATGTAATAATATACTTTTAAAATTGTCGTCAGAAGTTTTTGTTGTCGGTATGCATTGGCATAAGTCATGAAACGTCTTGTTTATTCCGTTGTATCTGGCAACGATTCGTACTTTCCTTCCATTACAAAAACATTGTCGTTTTCCAATTACGCCTTAATACTTGTCAAGAAAGAAAGCATTGTGGAAGCCTGAATGAATGAAATACTGGATTATAATTCACAGAAAGTTTGAAATTTTCTAAAAGTGTAATGTTGTGGATACCATATTAAAGACCATTCGATCTGCGTCTATTCCTTAACATTGTGGTACGTGTCACATGTTCTTCAAATGGTCGTCCACAGGGAATGTTGTCAATAGTAACAGGAAACTAGTTGATAAAACTGGCATCAGACTGTAGACGTTTACATATCCTGTTGCATTTGTCACCAGTATGTACGTATCCCACTTTGTACGTAAACTGTACAAGACATACCTATGATTAGCTAGTTCACTAAACGTGATAGTTCATTTGATTCGCAATGTAAATTTGCTGTATGATAAGTTCCGATATTGGTGAAGTCGCCCTAATACTATGTGATTCAATTATGTATTTTCCAAATTGTCGTCAGTACTCAGATAGAACATAGGAATCAAACACTGACATACGTCTTGAAACGTCTTGATATTCCGGGTTTTTGCAACTATTCATACTTTCCTTCCATTACAAAACATATTGTCTCGTTCCACTTTGGCCCCAATACTTCAAGCAAGAGAACATTTGAAAGGCCCTTAACAGCAATTTCACTCAACATATCACTTCATGATATGTTCCGAAATTCGACAAGCATTGTGCATATACTGGAACATGACGCTGAGACTTTAACTGATATATTTTAAATATATGAGCCTGATAAGCGAATAAACAGACAGATGCCAAAATTATCTTGGTGTGAAAGGAATACTGAATTATTATTCACAGGAAAGTTTTTAAAATTTTCTAAAGGTGTAATGCTGTAGATTCAAGGATAGCCCTCAGATAAATGACTTTGAAGATACATAATTCTTTCCACATGTATTTGTCTTTAATATGTACTTAATTACTCTTCAAAACTCAAAAAGTATTCAAAGGTCGCCCTAATACTGTGTCTAACGAGAAAGCATGGTACAAACCTGCGTCAACTGTATAAAAACAAAAATAATATCAAAGACTTACATATTATTAGCTAGTTCACTCAACACGATAATTCATTTGATTCTTTATGTATATTTGCCTGATTGGACAAGCCTTGTTCATATACCGGAACATGACGCTGAGAATATAATTTCTTTATTAACCATAAGATGACCTGATAAATGATTGAACAGACAGAAGCTCAAACTAATTTGGCGTGGAATGACTACTGGATTATAATTCTCACAAAGTTTGAAATTTGCAAAAAAAAAAATAATATCAAACAGGGAATGCCACGTACCAAAACGCAGCCTCCCAAAACGAGCCCACAGCACCCAGAAGTGCACACCACCAACACACACACACGACACTGCTGGGGATTCAAGGATGGTCATCAAATGCATGACTGAAAATACATATTACCTTCTATTTGTCATCAGTATGTATTACATAACGTTTCAAAACTCATAGAAGTATTCAAATTTAACCTCAATACCCAGTCTAACGAGAAAGCATGAGACAAAATTACGTAAACTGTACAAGACATACTTATGATTAGCAAGTTCACTCAACGTAATAGTTCATTTTGATTCACAATGTATATTTGGTTAGGGGGAGAAGTTCTGATGAAGTCTCGTTCATTGATCAGAAACCGTCCCTGAAAATACCTAATAATTAAATTTCCCAAAGACTCTAAGCACATTCTTTATCTTACAAATAGCAGAAACATGTCTCTGACTATCCTCGTACTCAGTAAGTTAATTGGTTTGAGAATATAGTTTCTTCATTTTCCATATTAGGGCCTGATAAGCAAATGAACGACAGAAGTTCAAATTATCTTGGTGTAGAATGAGTACAAGGTTATAATTCACAGAAAGTTTGAAATTTGCAAAACTGTCATGCCTGGTATTTACTGAGCCTTCAAACACATGACAATACATATAACCTTTATTTGTCTTCAATTTATGCTATAAACTGTTCAAACTCTAAGAGTATTTAAATGTCGCCCTTTTATACTGTTTCAAAAGATAAAGTACGGGATAAACTTACGAAAATGTATGGCAAGACTAACCTATGATTAGCTAGATTACTCAACATGATCATTCGCTTCTATGTATATTTGCTTAATGATAAGTCCTGGATACTGCTGTTATCTTGCCATTAATCAGAAACTGTCCGTAAGGACGCCCAATTATTAAAATTCGCCCAAAGACTGTGAAATATTCTCTTTACTCCTGCAGGTTATTAGTAATTGATTGGAAATCGAATACATCTCCTATATTATATGTTCCAAGATCTCTAAAGATTTGTTTAAAAGTCATACACGTGATCTTGAATTTAGCCCAGAAGCAGCGGGAAAGCAATAATTAAAAGTAGGGACATTATTAAATGAGTCCAAACAACTGGCTAGCCAATCGTCACAACACTTGTTTCTGGAGTTGTGTGTGTCCACAGTTCAGATATGAGATATCATCTACATTACCTAAACATATTTGCTGTATTAAATATTTTCAATGCATCTAGTGATCTCGTCTTGTCTACGAACTTGTCATCTCATGTCGTCCTAGTTCTTGGTAAACAGTTAAGCAAGAGACAGACTTTCTTGTTTCGCAACAATTAGTTCACTCAATAATTCTCAGGTATACATCAGCCGCATGATATGTTCCGATATTGATCAAGCATCCTTCATACATGTATGTCCGAAAATGTCACAAATATTTTAACAAATTACAGTACCTTTTGTCTTTCATCGATACATATATACTGTAGGTAAGAACACATCCTCTTCAAAACACAATCTTTCAAATTTTAATTATTCTCATGTGAGACCTTTTTTAAAGACGATCCATGGGTATCTGTTGTTTCCGTTGAACGCGGACACTTTCATTTGTTCCTTTCATTTTTCGTACGGTGAGTGTCGTCGATAATACAGGATACACTTGCTACCTAAGTGCGTTTGTATGTGCTTCATTATATTTCAAAACAAAGTATTCCACTTTCGCCTTGATACGCGTCATACGAGAGTAGCACCGGGCAAACGTACGAAGCTGCACAAGATATATCATATCTTATCAACAGTAGGGTCACTCAACATGCTAATTCATTTGATTTTATGTAATTTAGCTGTGTGATATTTTCCATTGAACAGAAACTGTTCATGAGAATACAACGACATGTACATATGTACTTTTTTACCAAATTTCATACAAATGAAATACGGAGGAAATGCACAAAGCTCGGTTATATCATGGAGGAATTTATACGTCGCAGAAATAAGCTCAAAGCTCAAATTATTTCATGGAGGAATTAATAACTATAAGACGCAGAAAGTAGTGGAAATGCTAAAGTTATCTGGTTGAAATTGTGGGGTGAATACGAAAGTTCTAATGACCTTTTTCAGGAAATAACTTTTACATATATCAACCCAGTAGGACCATACACAGGTCCTGTAAAAATATCTAGGTTATGTTATGATAATTAACGAAACAAGTCAAATTTTCCAAAAAGTACTAAGTAACATTGACCAACTTTTTCAATACGAAAAGTGCTATGACTTGAGTCGCACTTAGACTTTTTTCGCAATAAACTTTTTGCATGTCAACCTACTTAAAAATATTCCAAGTGACAAAAAATTTTTCTTTCTTTTGAAAGATATTTGTTGTAAGATAAACAATATTGTAATTATAATTGTTTGATTAATTTTGCAGTTATTTTCAAGTTCTGTACAGATTTTACACTTAGTATTTTTTGCAGAAAATTTGTAGCAAAACCCATATATATTTTGTGAAAATATCTAAATGCATTATTATGCACTATTACACACATGATTAAAAGGTCATAAACAGGTTTCTGTGTCATACAAATTTAAGTCAATGTAGCAATGGGATATCATGATTTTAACTGTTTTTAATGCATTTTAAGTATAATTATAGATCTACAACCACTTTCAACATTATGAAAATGGATACATAAAAATTCCAGCATTTCACAAAACATTTTTTCCTTAGTAAACAACGCTCCAAACCAGTCAATATATCCAACACTTTTTTAAATGCAAAATAAGCAGAGTAAACGAATATTTCAAGTTCAAAAGGAAAAAAGTTACTTTTTTTAGCAAGATTTATCGAATATTATTAATACTAGCACTTAATGATAAAGCAAAGATATTCTTTTGTTTCATTATTCACTTAACACCATTCATGTTCTAATACCATCATGACGTTATGTACTTACAGCGATTCAAATACATTTATTATTAATATGCAATTGACTATCAACATTTTGTTAATATGCAAGTGTTAGTATATATTGTTTTTTTAATTAAAAAATAGAAAGAAACATTTTTAATAATACTAAGACAAATTGAATTTTATTCTGTATTAATAAATGTATTTGTAAGAATTGAATACGTTATACTAAAAAACCATAAAAGCAACATGAAAATTACCCTATCTGATGGCCCGGCCCCCATTCTCCCAAACAGGAAAAGTGCTCCTGGTATCATGTCATGATTAGTTTATACTAATTTATTATGAAGCGATTGTGAAGAAAGCTTTTAGCTTATCGAGTCACTCTCGAGTCCGCTTCCTTGAAGAACCAGTACTGGTGCCATATGAGGGAAGTACGGTCGTGACCCCAGTGGGCTCGAGCCAGCAACCTCCCCGCATGAGCGGCCGACACCTTAACCTCTACACCAATGCTCCCCTTATGTCATGATTGAGAGTAAAACTAATTTTAACCACTGAACACTATTTCAAGACAAATGAAAGAAGATGATATAAAATCCTTCAGATTGCATTTCTGTTACAAGAACTAAAGAACATTACAGTTATAAAAACAAGAAACCCTTAATATACCTATAATGAAACAATATTAAAGTGCACTCATACAAGATAGAACTGGGACAGGTAGAACTTTTGTACCCGGGTACCTTTATCGCAGGTACCAGAGTATCTGTTGTCATAACTTCCCCTTCACCAAGATAAGGAAAGTTGTCTTTCTTCTAACAAGAACGTTTCTTAGTATTTGAGTCTTTTTAAGCACTGCTGGGACAAACTAAAGCAAAGCAGCAATCAAATCTTGATCCATTAGTTATATGGACTTGCTTGAATAATATTAGCAACTTTACTGAAAGAATAATGGATTCATTCACATTATGCTGTTATAATAACGGGTGCAAATTAATTTGCCCTCTGGTTACGAAGTTTGTGTCTCTTATTGAGGGTCCACATTTGTCGTACGCACAAGATGTAAAGAAATCCAAAATTTGTTTCACTAAATATCCGACCTAGATCAACGATATATTGTGAGAAAATCTTGGACGCTAAAGACAATGTTTGATATGGATAAATGTAAAGTAATTTTGTGTTCTGACATTGAGACCATATTCAAGATGCAAAATTATTTTGTCACACATTGGGATTTGCCTAGCAAATTTGAAAAATACCAGAGAACATGGCATAGTTTATTTTCTTGAATACACTGCTCTTTTGTAAGGAAAAAACCCACACCTCATCGCCGCTTTTCTGTGAGTACCTTTAAATCAACATTGTTAGGCAATAATTCAAAGATAGTTATTCTTGATAAAGGTTTTCAATATATTTGAGGTTGATCCATTACCGCAAAGTTTCTTGTAAATTTCCTGCAGAAACACAAAGAACTGGAATGTCAGGGCGGATGTTATTTATAAAACGGCCATGAAGTGAAAAATTGAAAATATACCAAAATCGCGCTTACTGTGTTTGCACCCTTAATTAAGCACATGCTTTATTTTTCATGTCGCCTACATTGTTTGTGCATAAAGCGACTCGAAACACAACTTAATTATTTACTGTTATGGCACACTTTTTCTATTTAAAAAGATCATAAACAATTTTTATCTGTAGCTATAGATTAAACGGGTACCGGTTAATGACATAGTACCAGGTAGTACTTGTAGTAATCTAACCAGTCCTGATACTTTGGGACTAGACCCAGCTCAATACCAGATCAATCTTGAAAAAAGATGGAGTTTCAACTTAAATGATGTAAATAACTAATGAAAAATATCTGTTAGTGTCTTGTACGCACAGAATGTTTGAGCAGCTACCTAAAAACGTGAGCTTATAATAATCGAAACAGCCTCGATGAGACTGTATCATTGATACTCGTACATTTCAGCATACATGTGACTGTATTATGTATCAACTTTTGTCGCACTGCAGAGTTTACAGAGAACAGTCCAGGGGATAGAAGACTTCCAGATTTAGAATTGTGACTGGTTTTTTAATGTTACTGGATACTAAGCAACATATGCAATACCTTTGTTGAATGGGCATTCTAAGATGACTCACGATTTTGTCTATATATACAAAGAGTAGAAAAACTATGTTATATTAAACCATAAACAAGTGGGAACCGATATGCAGTAAACATAGTGTGATATTGTGCCAGAAGACGTTAAATGAGTGTTCTCGGAGAAAATAACGCTTGCATTTATTCACTTTTTGTAATATCTAATCAAGTTAGACTGACCGATATATATAGCATCCTTTTCAGGTTGTTATCGTCCAATAAACAATTATTTGTTGTTCTGATACGCAGTTATAAACCACACAGGCCTATGGCTAATGACTGCGTATCAGTACTCCAAATCATTGTTTATTAAAGGCACAACTGGAACGGATGATATTTCATAAAATGTACAATAGAAAAATAATCTCTAAACATCATTAAGTAGAGTAGAAGTTCAATCAGTAGACTTTTAACAAAAGAGAGTACATCCTTTGAGAAAGGCAACAAACATTGAAGACAGTAAGTGATTTCATTTGGTACATCATGGGAATGAACCTGAAACTCCAGGGCATTTCCAGGTGACCCATAAAAACCAAGTTACCACCAATTAACATATAATTAAAAAAATCTTACTACCATTGTCTTTAATTAACAAAAAGTTTAGCTATTGTAATTACCTGTACATTGGTCAGCACTATTTTGAGTGGACTGAGTGGCAATAAGTTAATTATTGCATTGGTTCAATAGTCAAAATGCTTTCCTTTTGCCATAATTTCCTATGTATTTTCTATGGTTTAAAAAATTAAGTAGAAAGCCATTATGTGCTGCTTTTGAGGGCCGAGGCATTAAAGTGATTTGAAAAATTTGTAATTGTGGAAGAACTTAAATGGGTTGTTAGTTTATGTTCTAGTCAAATTGTGTTCAACTTATCTGTACTTGAATGGTTTACAAAGAACAAGACATTTATCTTCACGGTAACAAACAGACTAGTTTTCTAGGTGATTACCCTTCTATAATATATGAACTCGGGTTTTACAGTATGATGGGAGCAAAACATGTTTTTCAACAACAATTTATATTTACTTATTATGTTGAGAGTCAATCTTAAACGAGGAAATTTAAGTGGGTTATGGTTAGCCCCATCAAAATTAAAGTTGAGTATGAAATTTTATGAGGGTGTGTTTTCAAGTTAAGTCCTGACAGCTTGGGAAAAAAATAAAATGTTGGTGTAGGAGCAGGTTGTATCGTAACGTAAATGTTCTTTGAAAGTCAGATTTTTAAATTATATAGGGTAGGGGGCTTCTAAAATATTGATATTAATAGCTTTAAATGCTATATAATATAGAAATGTAGCAAATACAAAAATGTACCTGGTACAATATCTTTCAGCTGAATATTTCCACTTTTACAGAAAGTTTGCAGGATTGTTAGTTTTGTCTTTTTGAGTTCCTAGGGACTACATTAGTATGTTTAATTCACTTAATGGCACAATATTCTTTTGTATCAGCATCCAAGTTTATAGACACATGCCATGCGGCTTTATACTAGTATATTTAAGTCATTTTAGCTGTAAATCCATATAAAATTAGCTGTTATGATATTAACTATATCTTACAGTATCTAGCAGAAGTCTTAAAAGTTTGAGTTTTCCCAAAACTGAAAGTTTGCAATTTATTTTTCACTAAGTACTTTTTTGTAGTCAGGATCACTGTATTTATAAAAAAATAGTGCGAAAGTTCTATGTAACTTTTTTTATGTGCCTAGATGTTTTTATTGTTAAATGAACATGGACAATTGAGTAATGAATCATCTAATTGCTTAAAGACTTTAAAAATGATATAAAATCACTAGATGTTTTTCGCACTCAATTTTTGTTTTAAAATAAATCATTTATAAGAGTGCGAAAAGTTCTAAGTGACGTATTTTCAAATAATTCTTTTATTCATAATAAATAACTTTAATTTTGCAATTCACTGTTTATTTCAAAGACTATTTCATGTGAAACTTTTAAACATGTCATAAGTATTTCCAGCAATAGTAAAATAAAACAGTTTTGCCTCTCCTGTAAAATTTTGTGAAATGCAACTTAGAACTTTTTTCGTATTCAATGTCGAATGGTAAATCTTGGTCCAGGTGCCAACATATGTCAAGGTGCTTGGTCGTTGTTGAACATGTATTCCATCCGTAGCGGGTTTGAGAAAAAATTTACTCGAAAAACAAATTTGCCCAATTTCAATACATTTTTAAGGATTTAAGTCATCTTGACGAAAAGCCATACATTGCATCGAATTTCGCCCTAAGGAAACCACGAAACAACACAAACATAAGCTTTTATGACTACCCCATTTTAATTAGAACAAACTTTAAACCAACCATTACGAAACCTCATGTTAAATTTTGATCAAAAATTCTAGACAAAATTCCCGCAAAATAATGCGATGCTGTAAGTTTCATCGAACAATTTTTTTATTGTCTTAATACATATAATGTATAACAAAGTATTTCAAAATGTATAAAGACAAATACTAAAATTACTACTAGGTCCAGGTGTTACTCATTTGATTCTCCATCACACATCTGCTATGATTTAAAGTCTCGTTGATAAACCAGAAAGCTTCCTGTAGACAATATTTCAAGGTATTTTCAAGACGGAGAATACTAATAAGGCCCGAAAAAGGGTCGATGTCATTCAGCTCCAAATTAATTGTAAAATATAGGATAACATAATATTATGTACAGCTTAAGCTTATTGTTTGAAACTTGAACGTTGCTACATAATACAATACCTTTGAGCAGCCGGTGAGACGTTGGCTAGATGCCCTGGCCGAAAACATAATTAGCTTAAACATGCAAAATCGTTAGCATATATATTCGCAAGCTTGTTGATCAATTGGTATGAGAGGCCTAAAATAGCGCAGAACTGAAGCAGGCTATTTTGTAGATAATGATATGGACCTACACTATGTGTTTGACCGTTTACTGGCTGAAACGAAGTGGATGTGCATACAAGAAAAAATATTTTGAAATAGTCGCTGGGCGATAGAACACAATTGAAATATGAAGAAATAAATCAGAATATAAATTATAATTGAAATCTTTGCTTTTGAAAATACTGACATATATCGTCGGTGACCACTAAAACTGCCTCAAATTAGGGGGTGGTATCATTCATTTTCAAATTACTTGCATAAAGTAGTGGACCACATGTAAAAACTTTGTTATATTTATGTTTATTTCAGGATGAATCTACACAAAAAAATGCATTTCAGCAGTCGGTGAGTTTGTGTAGTTTGACTGGGACCGGAAAACCTTATAATGTAAGTCTATGGATATTTACTTAGGCTACTCATACCAATTGGTATAAGTATGCTAAAGACACTTCCATGTATTGCATTGAAAGGTTTTCGAAATTCCAAGATTGTTTGCTATATGAATCCATAGTTACATTTTCTGTACTGATGTTTCAAATTATAACGAATAAGGCAATCCTTGCATCAAT
>JAFMSR010002775.1:0-20482 GCA_022818135.1 Saxidomus purpurata | reverse complement strand
TTCTGTGACAGACCTACACTACTGGGATTATTTACAGTTTGAGTTTTTTGTTTATAGTGTCTATTGTCACTGGCACTTGGTGTCATCTTCTTTGTTCTAACTATTTCTTCACTGTCTTTCATTGTTTTCGCTAAGCTTTGCAATTAACGCTACCTTTGTACAGAACAGAACAGAACAGAACAGAACTTTATCACTCTCAATACATGTAAAACATGCAAATATGAAGTATCATTTTGAAGAGAAACAATCCTTAAGAAACTGTGAACGAGCAGCTTATTCTATTGTACAAGTTGTGTTATCTCTCAATAAGACCGGGATCGTGTAAACCAAACTTACTGACCTGTCTAGTACACCCATGTCACATTTCAAACCCAACGTTTTAGAACAAGGGATATGCGACGTAAACACTTGACTCAGTCTTTTGTAACAATACCTTATACTGCTAATGACATTTTCATTTTTTTCTGCTGCATATTTTATATAATCTTAAGTCTGTTTCATGAATGTTTTAATGGGGGAAAATGATAAAGTGATTTCTGTTGTTTATCCTACGGAGACTCGAGCAAAACTACATTAAAACTTCGATTATGTTGTAAAGGATCTTGCTGGAAGCCAGGGCGTAGAATATACACGTTGATTCTACGTTCCTGCTGGAAGTATTAGATCTACTGATCAACCCAAAGAGTGGTCGCAGAAAATATAGTAAATAAGAAGGCCGTGATGGCCCTATATCGCTCACCTGAGTACCATTGTTATAAAAACTCAGAAAGTCGGTCAAAAGGACAGGACTACAGTCAGCCAAGGGCAATTTTGAAATCTGCTTGAAAATCTGTACATACAACTGAATGTCATTACTGTAGCTCAAACACTAAAGTGTATGTCAAAAGGTCAAGATCAACATACCTGGTGACCTAATTTTTACCCATGTTACCAAGATTCGATCTTGACCTAGAGTTCACCAAGACAAACATTTTGACAAATTTTTTAAAGACTGGATGTAAAATGTGACCTCTGGAGTCTTCAGTTTTTTAAGATTTGACCATTTATTATTTGACCACATGTCCTAGTTCTTGACCTATTGATACATTCTGACCAAATGTGATGATTGGGGTGAAAATGTGGATTCTAGAATGTTGACAAGGTTTTTTATCTCTACTGGACAAAGTCCAGCAGAGCTTGTGCCATGGTGATTTGTCCGTCGTCCGTCCACCTGTCAAACTTTTCCTTCGTAACGAACTTTTAGGTCAGTGGGTCAAAGGTCAAGGTCACAGTGACTTCCGTCACATTTTCCCTTGATAACGCTCTACACGGTCACATGTTCATTCAACTTTCATCAAACTTCTTCAGTAGGTTCCTTGCAACATGTAGATGATCCCTATTGTTTTGGCGGTCTGTGGGCCAAAGGTCGTCACAGTGAACTCTGTTAGCTTTTCCTTGGTAACAAGATTTTCACAAAACTTACTAAGACTGTCTAGTCAGACCAGTAGAGCGATACTGGCCCTTTTGGGCCTCTTGCGCTATGAAATGACAGGGTAAACATCAAAAGGTTTTGCTCCCATATGGCCCAGTTTTAAACTTAGCCTAGAGTTCTTGAAGCAAAAATTCTGGCTAATTTCACGATGATTTGTTGCAAAATGTGGATTCTTGTGTTCACAAAGTTTTTCTATAATGTGATAGGGTGATCTAGTTTTGATCCCACATGACCCAGTTTCGAACTTGACCAATTCTGACCAATTTTCATGATGATTACGTATCAAATGTGGCCTCTAAAGTGTTCACAAGGTTTTTTCCATTATTTTACCTGATAACCTAGTTTTTGACCCCTTCACCTAGAGTTCATCAAAACATACATTCCGACTAATTTTCATGATGATCCAGTATAAAAATGGGGATTCTAGAATGTTCGCAAGGTTTTTTCTACAATTTGACCAGGTGACCTAGTTTTTTACCCCACGTGACCCAGATTCGAACTTGTCCTCGAGATTAGCAAGACAAAATATTCTGACCAATTTTCATGGTGATCAAGGTCGTTTGTGCCCTCTGAAGGGTTCACCAGGTAAGTAGGAACAGACAACAGATACCAGGCGATCACAATACCTCTGAGCACTTTGCACTCAGGTGAGCTTAATAAAAGTTACAATAATACAATCTACAATTGATGTACATGTATAATTAGAAGTTAAAACGAAGTAAACTCTTTATTCCCTGGTATTGATAAATGCTATCACAATTAACGTATCTTTAGAAAAAACTGTTTTTCGATAGTTTTGTTGGCGTGGGATTGCTATAAAAACTGCGGCTTCTAGTTCCGAGATAGAATAATGTTGCTGTCAAAGGACTTGGCTCAGGCGTGACTTACACTACATTCAACTACACTGACATTTTCTCACTTTCTTCCCACTTTTCTTCTTTTTTTCTCTGAGGATTTTACGAAGACAACAAAGAAAGTTTAGTCTTGAAAATGTTTACTTCTATGCAACATATTCAACAATGTACATGTGTGCATAATAAAACATAAAAGAATTGCTTGGCAATATACACAACACTTTATACTGGTATTCACGATAAATAAACTGTTCCCGTTACAGTCAAAATATAAATGTCCGTAATATAAAATGTAATACTTTCTATCAAATATCAAATGATTTAATGCATTTTGGTTGGATTAAGTACTGAAGCAAAATGCTCCAGTGACTCGTATTTTCACAATCTCTTGATATCTGATCTGAAATTGTACTTTACATATGACAGCAAACAATCCTTTTACAGCAATTAACTGTTGATATTATTACAATGTACGTCTGCTGGGAGTACTGAATAATTTATCTAAACTTTCAGCATTTCTGATTAAAACCTTAAAATGAACTACACTGACTTCAGTGCAGCGAAATGTATACTTCGGTTAAAACAAAAATCAATAATTATTGTCGTAAAATCAACCAGAACATTTTTCCAAGTATGCGGTACTGATTTATTGCTTGACGATCTGTGATGTAAAAACAGTAAAACTGCCAAATGAAACAGATATTATGATAAACCGTGTGTAATCATTTGTGAATAAAGGAGATTTAAGTTTTCAATCCATTATTTACTGGGTAAAAGCAAGTGGAGCAAAACATGCTCAAATTAAAAACGAACATTACTTCAAGTCTAAAACAGTTACTGCTGAATCACATGGTTACCGATGTAACAGACAAGCAGGCTGATGGCGCAAAATCAATTTGAATTTCTGTCATACTTATTAATGGAATAAAACAAATATATCACTGACAAAATGCGCACCGCCCCTCCTATCTGAAGAAGCTTATTTTGACCTTGAAGGTGACCTTGACCTATAAGATACTGAACAAGTTCTACAATTGTATAATGATGAAATTCTTTCATATCGATATACATAGAAGTGTCATGACATAAATGTGAAAAACTGCATAAAACAACTAAGTTTGACCTTGGAACTGACTTTGACATTTGTATAATCGTGCTCCCATGAATACATACAAAAGGTTTTGGTACGACACCAACTCAGAAAAAACAAAATTGTAATATAAATAGACACTTATTAGCACCAATTCTTCAAAACTTACATAAATAAATATTCAAAATCACAATATTCTCTCCTTAAGCGACTGCACTCCCAAATTCTTATTAAATTTTAATTTTTGGTAAAATCAATATATATTCAATTTGTCAGCATCAAGATTATTTTCTTTGTGTAAGAGCTAAAAATAAAGGTAGAAAAAAATATTTACCCGAGCCAGGTTTTGAACTCGCATCTTTGCGCTTACAAAAAATTTACAGCGGCTTAACCTACTACACTACAGTGTCAGCTGATTTGATGCGAGTTAAAAATATTGGTATACCAAAGAGCCCACCCCGTTAAGTCACGGGGTGATATTTTCTACAATAAAAGTAAGCAAAACAACACATTTTAATTGTTTCTTTTGTTAGAAAACTTGTCACGTTATCATAATACAATGCCCCTGATACAGTAATGACAATTGTTTTCTTGAAATTGAAAATTTTCTTTTTTTAGCGTAACTTGTCCATCTGAAGTGCAGTCGCTTTAACAGAGAGTCAGAAACAAAGAGGAAATTTCAACTTTATCATGACTGTGTAACAAGTAACCTGCATCTACATTCTCACAAACACAGCTTTAAAATATTAACTTGAAACAGATGATACTGTTTGTAATACTGGGATGTTAACTTACATTACATGTATGGTTGTTTTGACACACTGCTGTATCGTGTACACAGACAACTGGTACAAAACAAGAACAAACCACTTAACCTTGTTACAATCAACAACTATTAAAAACAATGGAAAATTTAGAATTTCTACGTATCACAGAGTGTCAGTAAACCAAGCTAGTCCTTGAGATAAAGTGTTTTTTTTTTCAGGTACTTAAGAAATAAACACTAAAGACAACCAAGTTAGTAAGACTTCATATGTTAAATATCAAGTGATTCTTCATTAAAATTGAACTAAAATTAATCTAAAGGCCTCTTTGACGTAATAAAACTTTATAAAAGACAACTGCTGTCAAAATTATTGTGTTACTGTACTCAACAACAGTCAAACTTGTAAGAAAGACCACCTCTGCATTAAGACCACTTAAACAAAGACTATCTTTGGATTAACCAACAGGGAAAGAATTTTTTGTATTAAAAACACCTGTAAATAAAGACCTGTCAACAAAAAAAATTTTTCATAGCTTCTTCATAAAGTGTTCACTGGTTGACTGTTTACCGTCAACCAGTGAACACTAGCAAACTTAATGAATAAAAAGAATCTGCAGAATTTTTCAGTAATGTTTAATTATATTAAAAAATGTTTCATTTTTAAAACAAAAATTGTGTCTCTGAAAAGACTTCTTTGAATGTAAAATTTCAAATTTTAAAAGATTCATAACTGGAATTGTCATAAATGAACAGTATATAACACCGATCAAATTGGTTAACAGCAGTCTATTGATTTTATGTGTTGGCAGTATAAACTATAAACAACTTTCCCAAAGTCCTGTAACTTTTTGACACTAGAGAACTGAACACAGTATGTTAATAATAAAGAAATCAGTGAGTTCACAACCCTTATACCAGTCTGCTTAAGCCATTTAACAGGGTCTTAAATGATTCTGCTAATAAAATTTAACTGTTTTCTTTATAACAACCAAATAATCACAACATTTAATGTGAAAACTGAAGCTCTTCAAAGGGAGATAACTTTGATGGCAAAGTCTTTTTTTAAAAGTGAAACAAACTTAAACAATTCGGAGATTGAAAGAGATTAAGTGAAAAGTTAGAAATAATCTTAAAAGGAATTCAATTTCAAATAAATATTCTACACAATATGACCAATCAAGTTTAAAGAAAAAAAAATCACAAAATCACTTGAATGCATCAATACTTGTTATCACTGATTTTCTCTGTCGGAAAGCCCGCTTCAAAAAAAAAATCTTCATTTTTAAAAAGAGAGTTTTAGGTCTAAATACTTTTCTCAAGGAAAATTAGATCAACAAAGTGGAGTGGATTATCTGTATATCTCATCCATAATTCTTTTTGCTTCAGCCATAAGAATATTCATTTTCTCAAACTATGTGTAGATTTAATTTAGCCAGTATTAACACATTGTATCGTGTAACATACATTATAAATCTTATCCAATTAAGAAGAATTTTTGTTTTCGCCAACTGCATCACACGTATTTATTTACGTGTAGTCTATGTGCGCTGTACAGAACATGTGACTGTATGTACAAGATTATGTACAACAAACATAGCACTAATGTGTATTAAAATAAATAAATAAAAACAAATTTCTTTCATTATGCTAAAAACATCTTTCCCAAAATAAGAAAACACATTTTTTCTTAATCTCTTACTGACCTTCCCTTTTGATTGGGCATTTCTGATAAAATCGCTTTGAATTTTTCTTAAAAATAATTAATTCGATAAAAAATTATAACAAAGGGCAATAACTGAAGATGACTCTTAGTAAGATATGAGAATTTTACTCTACAAATGGGAGATAATTTGCAATAAAAGCTTAGCAGAGTTCTGTACCATGAGAAACAAAATTTGCACGATTCTGGTCATGTGTGCCAAAGTTGACCCCCATGCAGAAAATACCCGTCTTAATATTTTGTTGAACATCTGGGCAGCAGTTGGGCTTGACAAAAGCATTCCTATTTAGTATGTCACAAGCTTGTCTGGTGAGGTGGGGATTGAAATCTCTTTTCGGGATTTATTTCATCTGGAATGAGTCTCGAGTGCGACTACCAGGCTATCTAAGTTGTAAAAACTTATTTCACAATCGGGAATAAATAAATAAGTATAAAAAAATTTAAAATGTTTTTTCAGTATGGTGGGGTGGGGGTATAAAAATGCATTTTCAGAGTTTAAATCTTTGAATAAAGTGTAAAAAGTAGCTACACAAGTAGACATTTCTACAGTAGATATGTAACAAATGAATACTGGCATACAGTACATTGAAAACCCACTTTTTCTGTTATATAATAAAGTCGAAACATGTTGACATTTGCAAAAGTGTTGCAATTAATTTTCTTCCTTATTACAGTCAGTGTGTGAAATATACAAAAATGAATCATTCATCAATAGTTTGTGATAAAACAATAGATGAACTTATCAAAGTGGTTTTTTTGTTAATTTAAAGTACTATTTTTCACATGGAAGTAAATGGCAGAGGAAACAAAAGATGTAAAACCAAAAATTTCCTGCTGTGACTTTGTAAAGTGTGCGGCTAGACGCAAGTAAGTATCTGGTACAAGTCCACTAGTTGAAGTAATAAAAACTCGACAACCCTACAGCAACCTTGAAAAAAAAAAAAAAATTTTTTTTTTCCTTAAATCATTGTTAATAATCTTATAGTAATATCAAAACCATGTAGTAAGTAATAAAGTCAGAAAACCTGAAAATATCTGCATTAAATTTAATTGTCTGTATCAGCTTGAAGCATATTTAGGGGTGTTATATTCTCAGCAGACGACAGATCAAAGTGTAATTTATTATCGTGGAATACATTATCAATAAAACCATTTTATCATATTCCTTATTTTGAATCTTTCGTACCAGCCAATAGTTACTGACGTTTTCACTAAAGTGATCCAACTTTTTAAAGTGACCATCAAAATTTTTAAAACGACATTAATCGGATTTATACTGCTAGAATAATGAATATTTTCATATTTATAAACAAAATATGACTATGTGTGAAAGTTTTATTCCCATTGAATATTGAGGAAATCTGTAAAAATCCTAGTAAAAAATCCAACATTTTTTTACATGTTCTTTCATTTATATCTGCAAATAAGAGATATAAATCAGTATAACTGATTTTTTGGGTGTTTTTAAAGCATCTACAGTGTTTTAGCTTCAGTTTTGATCATAAATCAACATCTCTATTTTGACAAGTAATATAATTCTAAAATTACCAATGAATGCCACTTGTGTTCCTTGTGTGAAATAAACACTTCCAATAAATACTACATATAAATACTGATAACGCTGAGATGACATGCATATGTGTTACATTGTACAGTACAATACTGGATTTATGTTTTTGCATAGTAAAGTTATAACAATTTTTTTTAATTTTTTAAATTATTAAAATTTTCAGTAGTTTTAATCTGTCTGTAAATTCGCCCATGGTTGTAAGCTGTAGATGTATTTGAATACTTAATCTCTGGGCAAAATTCTATGTGATCCAAGTGAGTAATGATAGGACTGCGTAACTAAGTAACAAAGGGCTGCAACGGCCCTCGATCATGACCCTATATAGCTCACCCGAGTTCAAAAGCCACAGGCACAGGACTGGTGAGCTAAAATATTTAATGATAATAATTTACTTATCAACACATTGTGTACATTTTAAATGTTTTCACTGCACAATGATTAAAGCCACTGGCAAATGACAGCATCTGAAATCACCAGGTTTCAATGGAAATCATATAGAATAAATAAATATTACATAATGAAAGAAGAACTGACAGTTTCCAGGAATTGTCGAACATTTTCTATCCAAAGCATGAAATGTCACAAATTCCATATCCTAGGACCTGTTTCCTAATCGTCCTCCGTTACATTTTTAAGTACAGTATGTGTGTGACAAACATACAAAATACATGTTCGCAAAATTTCTTTAAAAGTAACTACTTAAATTTGTGACAAATAAATATACAAAATGCACATTTTTTTGACATAAGGGAATTAACCTGTATGAGATCTAATACCCTGGAAAATACCACAGTTAATATTTGAGTAAGTTTAAAAGCTCCTGCTACTGTTTCATACAAACGTTACTTCGTCTGTATGACTAATATCAAGGGACTGTTTACCAGCAGTAGAATTGAAAATCTTTGGTGTTCTACCTGCATCAGACAACCGTAAACCTTTTGAAGTCTTGGGTGTCGAATGCCGAGATAATTTACCATCTGTATCAACAGTTGACAGGTATCTGTCCCCATCAAGCCCCATTAAAGGGCTATGTAGGGGACTGTGAATAAGTGTGTGGCGAGATGTCTTTTGAACACTGTTTTTCGGTTTTGGCACTAATCTTGCGAGGTTTTCCTTATCGAGTGACGAGTCACTACTGTAAGGACTTGAGTGAGGACTGTTCAGCATTGTAGATTCTAAGAGATCTGATTGGTTGAGCTGATCATTTCTGAGCGTCTGATTGGGTGATAATATTTCAGGAGAAGCTAATGGTGGCTCTAGTAACTGAACACTTTGTGGAGAATTCAAATTTTTCTTTCTATGGTTCACAAAATTTCTCGACTTCGATAAATACTTATTATGACTATAACTAAAACCAATATCTGTCAAACTTTTTTCCGTCAAATGCGGGTCGTTAAAATCTACACTATCTGAAGTGGAAGGCACTTGAAATAAGTTGTCTGCTTCCTCATTTGAAGGCACTATACCATCTTCACTGAAACTATTATCACTAGATTTCACGGGAAGTCTCTTAACTTCAACTTTCTTCCCAGTCTTTTTCGACGGAGTGCTCTCCCTTGTGTAGGCAGCAAAGTTTTCATTAATACTTTCAATATAGCTGTCTATCTCGGATATAAAATCTCGCGCATGTTTTTGCGTAGACGAACTGATCTTTTCACTACCCAGAGAAGCTGGCGCGCTCTCTCGTCCTGAAGAGAGCATGGCCTCGTCTAGAGTTCCGCGCAGGAAGTCCGGCATCTCAAGGTCTTGCGCAGCAAGGCCTCGCTGATTGTCAAGGCTGAGATTCTGAGCTCGCTTTAATCGCTCATAAAGAGCATCTTCATCTGAAAATATTTAATTCAAACCCAGTCTAAATATCTAATTCAAAACCAGTCTAAATATCTAATTCAAAACCAGTCTTAATATTTTATTCAAAACCAGTCTAAATATTTCATTCAAAACCAGTCTTAATATTTCAATCAAAACCAGTCTAAATATTTGAGTCATTACCAGCCTAAATGGTTTGTTCATAACCAGTCTCAATATTTCATTCTAAACCAGTCTAAGTAGTTTATTCATTACCAGTCTAAATATTTCAATCAAAACCAGTCTCAATATTTTATTCATAACCAGCCAAAGCATTTCATCTAAACATGTCAACACTTGATCAAAAAGTACAAAAATTTTGTCCAAATAAAAAGGTAGAGGTATCTCTCTTTTCTACCTCAAATACATTCCAATAACTGCAATAGTTTTGAATACAACCAGCCAAAGCATTTCATCTAAACATGTCAACACTTGATCAAAAAGTACAAAAATTTTGTCCAAATAAAAAGGTAGAGGTATCTCTCTTTTCTACCTCAAATACATTCCAATAACCGCAATAGTTTTGAATACTACCATTTGAACACAAAACTTTATCCAAAATTCTTTATATCCAAAATTCAAGGTGTGATGCCCTCACAAACACCAGATTGAGCAGAACAACTACAATGCAACCTCTCTGGAGTGAACACCCTTCAGAACATGTAAAATGTGTAAAGAGGTGTTGCTCTGGAGAGGTCAAATGTTTATATAAGTGATCAGATGGGAAAGAAAATGTGTCTTTTTCAGGAGGTTATTGCTCTAGGAAGGTGTTGTTCAGGGAGGTTGGACTGTGGTAATTTTCTTTCTACGAAAGCTAGTGTTAATATTTCTACTGTATGTTGTTTAAGGGAAACAACTCTGTATACCTTATTTTGATATTTGATTAAGGGAGTTAATTGGAATACTCTTTTTTAAGGAGTTTTTCGTTGTGTGTGTTTTTGGTGGAACAAAATAAAGCCTGATCTGAGTTAATTGCTGTTTATTATAGATTAACAAATGGTAGCAGAGCGAGGTTAAATAGACAGTTAGTGTTTAAAAAAGACATTGCAAAGTGTAATTGAGGTGTAATTGACAGTGTTGACTTTAAAAGTGTGCAATTTAAGAGTGAAAAATGGCGACCAAGGTGAACCCACCAACTTTTCATAAATCCAAATCTTATGAATTATACAAACAGGAACTTTTAGCATGGAATGAAATAACGGAGTTGGACAAGGCTAAAAGAGGTGTAGCAATTGCTTTGACATTGCCAGAGGAAAGTGAAAGTAGAATAAGGGAAAAGTGTTTGACCAAATTCCACTTGAAAATTTGAAAAAAAGAGACCGGTTTGAAAATTTTGATTGACTTTCTCGATAAACACCTTGCTAAAGACGATTTGGCCGATAGCCTTGAAAAATTTGAAGAATTTGAAGACTATACAAGAAATGAAAAACAGTCCATTCAAGATTATATCGGTGAGTTTGATTCGCGTTACAGGAAAATTGAGAAGAAAAACATGAAACTACCGTCAGAAATTCTTGCTTTTAAGTTACTGAAAAAAGCCAATATTTCAAAAGAAGAAAAGTTACTGGTTTTAACGGGAATGAACTATGAAAACAGAGAGACTTTGTATGAAGAAGCGAAAAGTTCTTTAAAGAAGTTCAAAGGCGAAGCATGTGGTAATAGTACTAATACAGCTATTAAACTAGAGCCAGCCTTTTTTGCTGAAAATGAGGAAGCTTTATTAGCTGCTGGATTTGTAAAGCGTGGAAATTTCAATGGAAGAAGAGGCGGGCGTAACTTTAGGGGACGTGGATTTTCATCGTCACAGCGTGGTGTTAAAAATTTAAATCCAACTGGTGCTGATGGGAGAATTTTAACATGTAGATCTTGTGGATCGTATAGACATCTTGTAGCAAAATGCCCTGATAGCTGGGAGAACATGGGAAATTCAGCGAAAGTAAATATTGCCGAAGAAGAGGAACATGCGGTGTTATTCACAGGATATCATAAGCAAGATATTAAACAATTAGGGACTGATGCTAGGAATTGTGCTGTCTTAGACAGTGCATGTAGTAGTACTGTGTGCGGGAAACTGTGGTTAGAAACATACCTTCATTCAATGAGTGATACAGATCGTGCTAAAGTTGTAAATGTTGAAGGTCAAAAGGTGTTCAAGTTTGGAGGAGGAACTAAGTTGAAATCCGGTGGAGAATATCAATTACCAGTTTGTATGGCTGGAAAAGAAGTTGTTCTGAAAACTGATGTTGTTGATTCAGATATACCATTGCTCTTATCAAGAACGACTATGAAGAAAGCAGGAGTAAGAATGGACTTAGAAAATGACACTGCAGTTATTTTTGGAAAAGAAGTTGCGCTGAATGTTACGTCTTCTGGGCACTATTGTATTCCTGTTGACAAAACGGAGACTGTCAACATAACGGAAGTAAATGCTGTCAAGTTAGAAAATATGGATGTAAGTGAGAGGAAATCGACTTTGTTGAAACTTCACAGACAATTCGCTCACCCGCCAAAACTGCGCCTTATTGCTTTACTGAAAGATGCTAATGTGTGGAATGAAGATTATGATGCAGACTTATCTGAAATCGAGTCTAAATGTGAACTATGTAAGTTGTATGCTCGAACACCACCAAAACCTGTGGTAGCAATGCCACTGGCAAAAGAGTTTAATGAGAAGGTAGCAATGGATCTGAAAATGTATAAAGGCCGTTATATTCTCCATATGATTGATATGTGGTCAAGATATGCTGTGTCTGTTTTTATTGCGCGAAAGAGACCGAGCGATGTGATCGAAGCTATGATGAAAAATTGGATTGGCGTATTTGGTGTAATGAGAGGACTGTTCACTGACAATGGTGGAGAATTCAGTTCCGATGAAGTGCGAGAAGTAGCATCAATCTTAAATATTAAAGTTTGTACAACAGCCGCAATGAGTCCATTCCAAAATGGGCTTTGTGAACGAGTGCATTCTGTGACTGATATGATGTTAGTTAAACTTGAAGCAGAACATCCTGATGTTGAATTAGAAACACTTTTGTCGTGGGCAAATATGGCTAAAAACTCACTTCAAATGTTCAACGGCTTCAGCAGCCATCAGTTGGTATTCGGAAGAAATCCCAATTTGCCAAATATCATGAATGATAATATTCCTGCTTTGGACGGTTGCACCACAAGTGAAGTTTTTGCTAAACATTTGAATGCGTTACATGCAAGTAGACAAGCATTTATCCAGACTGAAGCAGACGAGCGGATAAGGAGAGCGCTTAGAACTAAGATTAGAGCTGCTGAGCAGATATTTGAAAATGGTGATTCAGTCTTTTACAAAAGAGAGGGGAAAGAACGCTGGTTAGGGCCAGGGAAGGTGGTCTTTCAAGATGGTAAAGTAGTATTTGTACGGCATGGTGGTATATTTGTTAGAGTATCGCCAAACAGACTGTGTAAAATTAATCAGATATACAATGATGAATCAAAGAATGAAGCTGACCGTAGTGTGAACGAGGACAATATTGAATCTAAGAATGAAGATGACAATGTAAAAGAGGACAATATTGACTCTAACTTGCTTGAAGGTGATAACCAGAAAAACTGTGCTCCAAATGTAACTGAAATAATTAACAGTCGAAAACAAAATGGATTTGTTGAAGAAAGAGCTACAGCCGAGACAGAAACTGTAAAAAATGTAAAAATTAAAGATCATATTGAGTACAGATTACCAAATGAAGAAGAATGGATATCAGCTACAATTCTTAGTAGAGCAGGTAAAGCCAAAGGAAAATATCAAAGTTGGTATAATGTCCAACATGATATTGACAATGAACAGAAAAGTGTTGATCTTGATGCTGTAGAATGGAAAATGAAAGAGACAGAAGACGTCTATTTGTTTGAGGGTGAAACAGAAGAAATTGTAGCAGCCAAACTAGAAGAATTGGAAAAATTGAAGGAATTTGAAACATATGAAGAAATAAAAGATAACGGTTTTTTTCAGCCTATATCAACAAGATGGGTAATGACCACTAAAGATGGTAAAACTAAAGCAAGATTAGTTGCTCGTGGTTTTGAAGAAAAAGTGTTTATTCCCAAAGACAGTCCAACTGTGGGCAAAGGTGCGTTAAGAATATTTCTGTCAATTGCCGCAAGCAAAAATTGGAAGGTCAAAACTACTGATATAAAATCAGCATTTCTTCAGGGGAAACAACTTGAACGGGATGTATATATAAGACCACCAAAAGAAAGTAATACACAAGATGGTTTTATTTGGAAACTGAAACATGGTTTGTACGGATTAAAGGATGGTGCCAGACAATTTTATGCAAGTGTGAAGGAAGAACTTTTAAAGTTGGGGTGTATACAATCAAAACTAGATCCAGCAGTCTTTACATTGATGAAAGAAAAATCGGTTATTGGAATTATATGCTGTCATGTTGATGACTTTCTCCACGCTGGAAATGAGGAGTTTGAAAAAATTATGGTTAGTTTAAGGACAAGATTTGTGGCTGGAAAAGTTGAAAGCGAGAACTTTGATTACATTGGGTTTCAGATAAAGCAAGATGATAATGGTATTTGTATGGATCATTCTGCATATATGAAAAAACTAGAACATTCCAGTTTAGATCCTTGTCGCGTTAATAGGAAAACAGAGAGACTTAGCGATACCGAACAGACTTTGTTTAGAAGTATTGTAGGAAAAATCAACTGGGCAGTTCAAGGTTCAAGACCAGATTTAGGATTTCATCTAATCAATTTGAGTACTAAACTTAAAGAAGCATCAGTAGGTGACCTTACACAAGCTATTAAAGTGATTGGAAAGCTTAAGGATATAAGACCCAAACTTCTGTTCCCAGGTTTACTTGGAAATATATCTGATGACTGGGAAATATTTGTATTTTGTGATGCTGCTTTAGGCAATTTAAACAATGGAGAAGGTAGTGTAGGTGCTCATATTATATGGATTAAGGACAGAAAGGGAAATTGTTGTCCAATATTTTGGCAGTCAAAGAAAATCAAGAGAGTTGTCAGATCTACAATTGCAGCTGAGGCTTTAAGTTTGATTGAAGGTCTGGAATCAGCAATTTATTATCGTGAAATTGTTGAAGAGATGTGTTCATTAAAACAATGTTTACCCATCACAGCCTTTATTGACAACAGGAGTGTAATTGAGGCTATTTCATCTACCAAGATGGTTGACGATAAGCGTTTAAGGATTGATATTGCTGGAATCTGTGAAATGAAGAGAAATAATAATATATTTGTGAAGTGGTGTCCAGGAAAAGTACAGTTAGCCAACTCGCTAACCAAGAATGGCGCGTCCGGAATAGAACTGTTGAATATACTACAGAAAGGAAAGATGCCAGAAGAGTTTGTGTAACAAGGGTTTTATCTAAGAAACATATTGAGAGTTTCAGGACTAATCAACTGTATAATTAAGAAACATTTGTTGTTTTGTTTTTGTTGTTTTTTTTGTTTGTTTGTTTTTTTTGTTCATTTTATATGTTGGGGCAGAATAATCCCCTAAGACCTGAGGACAGTCTAATCCAAGGATGGTCTTATTTTTTTTCAATTTTGTTGTAATTATTATTTTTCTTTGATCATGTATTTTGTCTGGCAGATCTATGATTGATGCTTATAAACTGTATCTCTGTCACTAAAAAACTGAGTATAATTAATGTTAATATTTCTACTGTATGTTGTTTAAGGGAAACAACTCTGTATACCTTATTTTGATATTTGATTAAGGGAGTTAATTGGAATACTCTTTTTTAAGGAGTTTTTCGTTGTGTGTGTTTTTGGTGGAACAAAATAAAGCGTGATCTGAGTTAATTGCTGTTTATTATAGATTAACAGCTAGGATCATGAAAATATTAGTACCATTATCATCTTGCCGACTTCTGACTGTATTTTTCTGGAGGTCGAAAGTTACTTTCTGCCGCGTCTTCATCACCTTCCCAGGATCCTTTGTCGAAGCTTCCACCCTGCTTTTCTACGGTCCCCAGTTCGCTTTGTATAAAAAAGGGGGGGGCTTCTGCGATCACCACCTGGAACACGATAATAAAGTGTAAGACAGATAACACTACATGCCATACTCTTGCAGTTTTGTATTGTAACAACTTGCTCAAAAGTAAACTACTGGATCTTCAAATAAACTATTAAACATGCTTTGTTAAGTTAGGTTTATTTTATCAAATAAACTAACATGCTTTGTTGCTTTTATAGTCTGTTCTTGTTCAGTTGTTTTTGTGTCTTTTAAGACTGTCTGTAGCCTGTCACACTCTCATGCAAGCTCACAACATAATTAGAATAAATTAATAAATATACCTAAGTTCCAGGACTCGAGTCCCAAACAGAATGATGAAAGTAAAAAAATCACCCAAAAATCTATCAAGACATGTTTTGCATACATTCATATAATCATTTTTGTCATAAGTATAAAAATTGAGAAAATTATTTATATTATTTGTCTCATATACAGCAAGTTAAAGTTAACTGATAATACTGAAAATACAAATAAATATGTTTTTTTACTCGAGTTATAAGTGTCTAGTAAATATATAAATGTTAAAATTGTATAAAAATTATTGTCTTCCTTCATTACAGAGTTATTCCACTAAAAGTATATATTAATGTACATGTCATTAATAGCCCCATTTTAGTACTTTGATATAAAATACAAGTTGATAAATTCATAACCTGCCATTCTATGTTCCTACTAAGGTGGTAAAAATGAAGGGTCGTTCCAAATAATCACGAAATAAAAATACTGCAAACAATGGTAAACAACACTCTACATATGTGTGTACTTTATGTGCATAATTTAGGCCCTTCCTTTTCCAATTATTTTTCAAATACACATCACATGACATTGTCTATTCAGAAAAATAACTGTATTTAAACAGAAAAAAATATCTGAGACCAAAGTTTGCACTTCCATATTTTCCTTCTTTTCATGACACAGACTAAAATCATATCAACAGAATAACTAATCATGCTAACAGTAAATAATGATAAACTCTAACTCAGCTATCTCAGTATGTACAAGTGTATAAGCTTTGTTGAACTTTTTAGTCGACCCTTACAATTTAAAATTCCTATTATAAATTATGTTAATTCTTGAAAAAGCAAATCAGTAGCTGGGGAAAAGTCATTTTAACCCATCACAACAATGAATCAGTCAGAAAAAATACTGAAGGCAAAATCCAAAGCCAAAAAGAATTAAGTTTGCTCAAAAGGTTTGAAAGAGAATAAGAGTGGCAGTGAAAGCACAGATCCCTGGGGGAAGCACAGGTAGTCCTTCTAATGTACAGAAAGACTCATGTCTGTGTACAGGGGTCTACCTAAATGTTTCAGAAAACTATTTTAGGCAAGCTAAGCTAAGCTAAAATAGAAATAACTACTTTCAATATCTACAGAAAATCAAAGACAGAAATTCACTGAAAAATATATTGAAATAACTGTAACAAAATATGAAAAACTAGAGCTATCACTAAATGTGATTAATACCCCCAAAAGACTGCTTTATAAACTGAGAAAGTTCGTAGTAACAGAATACCTTGCAAACAAACTAAAAAGAGATATTGTTCTTGGCAATAACTCTGTAATTTGTCAAGATAGAGTTATGGTTCTTGTACACTGCACTTCCTCTCATTGTGCTTGACCATTGTATGAAGTTGTACTGAATTCCAACCAATAGTTTTCGAATAATGCTCCGGACAAGTAAAAGTAACAAAGGGCAATAACTCTGAAATGAGTCAAGATAGAGTTATGGTTCTTGTACACTGCACTTCCTCTCATTGTGCTTCATTATGTATGAAATTGTATTGAATTCCAACCAGTAGTTTTCAAGTTATGCTCCGGACAAGGAAAACTAACAAAGGGCAATAACTCTGTAATTAGTCAAGATGGAGTTATAGTTCTTGTGCACTGCACTTCCTCTCAATGTGCTTAACCATTGTATGAAGTTGTATTGAATTCCAACCAGTAGTTTTCAAGTTATGCTCCGGACAAGGAAAACTAACAAAGGGCAATAACTCTGTAATTAGTCAAGATGGAGTTATAGTTCTTGTGCACTGCACTTCCCCTCAATGTGTTTGATCATTGTATGAAGTTGTATTGAATTCCAACTTGTAGTTTTCAAGTTATGCTCCGGACAAGGAAAATGCAACAGACCGCCCGACCGACCGACCGACCAACCGACCGACCGACCGACCAACCACCGGGTGACTCCTATATACCCCCCTAAACTTCGTTTTGGGGGTATAAAAACTTTACCGACTAAATAATTTAGTATTCATCTGCTCTGTTCTATAGAAATATAAGAAAGGTTCCTGTTGCTACCATATTTTTAAATTGATGCATTGCAGATTTCTACCGAACAGTACATATGGACACTAACATATTACATAAAATGTACAACACAGCCATTTAATATACAAGAAAACAAACTTTTGCTGACTTTTTTTTAAATGAAAGATGTGTTCCGTAACAACAGTCTGACATGTTTTTACTTTGGTTTTAACCCTGACCTCTCCTGAATTTCTAAAATGGACTCATCCACTTTTTAATTCAGACATAACCATTTATTGTTCAAAGGGGTGCTGATTGAAAATTTACTGACTGAATAGCTAGCAGTGCAGATCATGATCAGACTGTACAGATGTGGAAGCTGATCATGATCGGCACTGGTCACAACAGAAGAATCACTTGCTGCTAACAGGGTGAGAGTTAAAAACTGCTATTTTGTTAACACTTTCTTTCAAAGGTTTCCACACTAGCTATAGCCACAAAATGTTTGTTGTCACAAATAGAGGCCCAGCTGCATATTTGCAAGCACTACATTCAAGTGATATTTATATCGATACGCTATCAAAAAGAAGAAGACAGAAGAAATCAACACCAAGAAAACAAAATACACAAGAATAAAAGTGGCAAGTCATCTGAATGTATACAACATGATTGCTCAGTTGATTAGCATGTGTCATCATAAATAAAATCTTAGGCCAATTTTAATATAAACTTTGACATCACTCCACAGTAACTGTTATTAATAATTTAAATCTAGATTAAAAATTTTAAATCGAGACATGTACTTGTATATGTATTGCAAGATAGACTGCCAAATGAGTAAATAATTCTGAAAAATTACAGTTATGGAACTTATCTCAGTAAAATTATTTCAGTACAAAAGCATGCGCTGAAAGCAAGTATGCTGATAGGACACCATACTTTAGTGCTTTTCTTTTTTAATAGCAGCCTCTTTACTGTGTGAAGTATGGGTGTAACCGCATACCTCCTTTCCATTGAATGCACATGCACAAAGTCAAAATATACGTAAAATTTTTTTTTTGCTGCATTAAAAGTATGAAATGTTGTGCAATATAAAAGTATTTTATTGACCAAATGATCACAGTTGAGCATGTTCATACTTTCAGATGACAATATATACATTAAGCTATCTGAGGATTAAACTTAAAAAGCTTATTTCTGTAAACCCAATCCCGCAAGCTGTGAGTCGGTGAGTGAAAACGTAACTACACTATATCTATACACCCGGTTTCCTAATATACATCACACATTAGTTACCTCGCCGTCTCTTACCTTGGGACTACTTTCAGGATCTAAAATTCCAAGTTCATCAAAGTTATGGGCCAGTAACTGGTCACTTTTGTCTAACATCAAGTTTCCAAAGATTTCGTTAGTAATCACTTCAAGTGAGTGAGCATCACTTTTGTTGTTGTTGTTAACAGTGTTAGTGTTACCATGGTAACCAAGTTTGCTAGTAAACTTATTAGGAAGCGGAGGACGAGAGGAAGAAATGTAACGTCCAAGAAGTCCATTGCGCTTGGCTGTTAGAAAAGAAAATCATTCGGGTAGTAAGAAATCACTACACAGTCTGTCACTTTGGAATATTAGTGTATTAGACAATTCTAACACGACTCACATTTTTGTCTCTATATACAAAGAGTAGAAAAATTAGGTTTTATTATGCCATAAACAATGTTTTGACACACAGGCCAATATGACGTCAAACAGGACGTCATACTCACAGGTGAGTGTAGCGTACCAGGGACCCATACAGTGATTTTTAGTTAAAAATAGCCTAGTTACTATATATCAATAAGAAGGTAAACAACACCGTTCACACATCGACCCACTTTCAGCCTGAATTACTTCATCTAGAATAATGCATATTTATTAAAACCTATTGCATATATAGCATAAGTCTTTATCATTTCCGTAAAAGTTTACTTCAAGGCCCAAAAGCAAACCGTTTTGAAATAGCGACTGATAATTTCCGATTTTTTTTACATTTTTCGTCAACCCGAATAAATCTCACACATTTCTAACACTGAATTCTTCCCTTTTAACAAGCTTTTAAACAATCTCGCCTTATGTCATCCAAATATTAAACAACCGACGCTCGTAGAAATTGATTTGATAAATATTTCCAGTTTTAATACGATTATTCATTTTATTTCGTTGATATATTTTGTAAACATATACATGCAGCCAAACTGATAATGGGAAAATCTAGTTTCCATACTGCATCGATCGGCCAGGTCTTACCAACTCTAGGTTACACATCACTAATACATGTATATGGAATACTGAGCTCAAGTAGCAGTGTTGTGCCGTTCTTGTGTATGTCCACAGTGACGGTTGCGTATTGGAAAATAGACGTACCCAAAATGTGAGATTTATTCGAGTTTGCGAAAAATGGTAAAAATTTCGGAAACTATCAGTCGCTGTTACAAAACGGTTTGCATTTGGACCTTGAAGTAAACGTTTACGGAAAATATAATTACGTAGGCTATATATGCAATAGGTTTTGATAAATATGCACTATTCTGTATGAAGTAATTGAAGCTGAAACTGGGTCTATGTGCCAACTGTGTTGTTTACCTTCTTATTTATATAGTCATTTGGCTATTTTTATCTAACAATCACTGTTTGGGTCCCTGGTACGCTACACTCACCTGTGGTCATACTGTGCTACATGAAGTGAAATAAATATCCACAGAAAATAACCCTTTGCATTTATTCACCATCTGTAATATCTGGTCGTGTTAGAATCAAAATAACATCCTTTCTAGCATTGTTATCATCTTATAAACAACTCTTTGAAGTTCTGATGCTCAGGCCTTTGTAGTTAATTTCTGTGCATCAGAACTCTAAATC
>JAFMSR010002774.1:0-20487 GCA_022818135.1 Saxidomus purpurata | reverse complement strand
CCATTAAGGTACCAACAGTTATAAATGTTGCGTCGTTTCCCGTAATTGTCCAAAAACACAAACACATGAAATTTCAGGAAGATGAATTTGAAATATGACTTATAAAATTGTATACCTTTAATTTCAAATGTCACAAAACAGTAAGTTGCATGCAACAGTGAATAAACCTGCTATTCAAATACTACAGTAGTCAGAACGTAACAGTTGTCACACGGAGTACACGATACCGCAAGATGTACGCACGATACACGCCGTTGCACGTTCCGTAAATACACGATGAGCGATTCAGAACGATACCGATATACCCGATGTACAAGGCGCACGCTACACGCTGCACGATAAACGGATTACCGTTATACGATCACTTTGGGATTTCACAATTTATCTAAATTTAGACCTTTTAATCAGACCGAAAGAGTCAAATCAATTGGGATTTCGTACCTCTTTAACAATAAAAAATGACATCAATAAGGGTCAAAAGATCACAGTTTCATATCACAGTATGTGTCATTTGAACATCTGTCAGATGACTTGTCAGGAAATTGATCCCGATGTGCTGAGGAAAATGGGCGTAATTAAAGTTAGGTACCATCAGCACTTTTCGTTAAATAAATTTCTACATAAAAGATACTTTTAGGACCGTGACATATAAATGTTCAAATTTAATAATCTTATGGAATTTTGAATGAATATGTTGGTGTCTTTGCATCAAGTGGGTGGGAATAAGTTACATTGGAAGAAACTGAAAGCTTGAAATGGCGTTTTCGAATGAATCAAGCAGCTGGAACGGGCTTTTTAAATGTTATTTTGTAGTATTTATAGTTGTGATGATTATACAACCATAATTTTGACCAATGTTTTAATAGAAAAAAATTGAACAATATTTGGATTTTTAAAGTGGCCAGAAGTGAAAATTGTCCCTCTGAAATCTGGGATGTTCTAAGAGAAAATGGAAGATAGACTAAAGCGCAATGCAGTATTTATGTACTGTGAATATAATTGATTAATTACTTATATAAATTTTTATATAGCATGTTATACAGTATTTTGTTTTGGTAATTTCTTCTATGGTGGGTATATAAAAATACATGATAAATGAACATCAAAGGAAACAATGATATTTTCTAGAGTGAAGAAAGGTTATCAAAGTTCATTTTTTATTTCCAGTAATAGTTTAATTCATGGCACGCAGTTCCATACGTTTATGCCACTGCTACCATTCTTTTAGATTCAGAACCCTGTCAAGGAGTGGTTGAAATTGATACTATATTGGGGTAGTTATAAATTTAAGTAAAATTAAACATACTGTTATGTATTATAACTTTTTCTCACCCATTTTGGGCTAAATTTGTAAAACTTTCTAGGATATGAACCAAAAACAGGTTAAAAACAAAAATATCAAACAAGAAAGCTTAAATACCAAAAACGCAGCCTCCCCAAAACGAGCCCCACAGCACCCAGGAAATTGCACACCACCAACACACATACACACAAAGCATAAAATATTTACAAGGTCTTTTGGACCCTCATATAGAATAATGGAATGGTCAATTTGCATGACATAACTCCATCCAGGAGGTGGATAGCAGATTCAGTGAGAACCCTGGGAAGACACATCTCACAGCCTAGATTATACAGTCTCAAGATGCTATATATGGTGTTAATACATATAATGTATGTACATGTAACATATAATCTTCTACGGATTTATATGTTTATTTGACATACTGATGATGAAGAAGATACATTGAACATCAATGGAAGGTTAATTACTGGGCAGAAAAATGATGTACATTCCATATTTAGTTTATCTGATGGCATTGTTTACATAAGCCGTTTCCATCAGTATAAAGGCAATGAGACTACAGCATTTAGATGTGCACATATTTCAAAGATTGATTTTGTTTGCATATCCTATGTACTAACTCTGCTGATATTATGAGGTGGTAATACATGAACATATACTATACATGTAGTAGATCATTTGGAAAAATTGTTCCTGGAATACATATGTAGCATTAGGAAAGAAATTGATGGAAGACTGACAACAATATGAAAAAGCTAAGCAACACTCTATATTTATAAAGGGGTGTAACCTTACATGTTTCAAAAACCTCAATAACTATGAGACTGCAGAATAGAGCTCAGCAATGATGGTACTCATGTTTTTTTAGTTATTTTGGAATTTAGATATGTAGAAAGATCTAAAAAAAATCTATATTCGTTCAAATTAATGTAAGTTAGGCATTTAATGAAACTATCGGAGATGAGGAACAAATTTAATAAACCGGACAGAGTTCAAGCACCGCCTCTGCCACACTTACAGGTAAGAAGGCCCTTTGAAGGATTTCTATAATGAATTCAATTTATGAAACTAACCAGAGGGATCTGTCGGAAGTACTTTATGACTACATAACTATACAACCGGTCTATTTAGAACAGAGTAAATTGTGACTTAGTAATAGATATGATGTTCATACCATTTAAGATTACAAACTACACACAATTAATATAGAGGTGTTCAAAAAATAAAACTACTTAAAATAGGTGTTAGACGGTAGCACTAGCTTTGTGGGAAGTCCACACTAGCACAATTTTGCAATCTTAGCCTTTGAAATCCTATTTTTAAAATGTTTTATTCATTTTATACAAAATGATTATGGTACATTTCTAGTGATATTATACTAGTGTATACTTAAATAACTAAGCTCTTGCAGAACTTATTATTTAAATGTTATTATGACAGTTAAACATTTTACTTAAACATGGGGTTTCAGGTAGGATCTTTAGTAAAAGAACTACTTGTAATACTAAAATACAATTATTAATCAAGTGTGAGGTTCTCACAAGACGGATTTATATCACTAATCTAATGAAACCTATTTCAGGGTATACAACTTGATTAAAATCATTTTGTTCTGTGTGCCCCCTTCTGAAGTAAGAGTCTGTTATAGTTAAACTGGTAAGAAATATGCAGGTGATAAGATTATGCATGTGTATGGCCAGTGGCCAGTCCAAGCTGGCAATGATATACTAAATTATCATGATATGGTTTATGTTTCATTCAACTGAAGGTAGAAGGAGTACGTTTGTACATGTAAGCAGAAGCCGGCTTACATTTATCTTGAACCCCCCTCTACCCCCCCCTGTCCCCTACAGATTACAGATAATAGCCAGTGATATTTGTTTAATTATAATTATTAGGTGGTGCCACACAGACAGTGCAAACTACCATACAGTATTAAATTATATATAAGATATAAATTACAGTTACAGTATTTTATAACTGAAACAGGCATGTAACAGGTACAGTGGTTGGGCAACCCCTACTGACATGTCACCCGTTAGGCCCTGCTAACTTCTGTTATGTGCAGACTATGATTTGCTAAATAATAAAAAGATTAAATTTTATGTTTTGGGTTGCCAATATAGATCAACACCCACTAACCAATGGAAAAACTTGTTTACTACAGTAACTACAATTAAAATACTAAGTACTTGATAGATATAAAAATTGCATTTATACAAAAAATGATTAGGATTTTGACTATATATTAAGTGTCCTACAGGGAAGGGGTCTGATAGTAACTGGAGTAAATTAGGTAACTGAATTTTATCAGTCATTTGACAGTCTACTATGTTATTTTCCAAAAACCTAGAAAGTTAGCTATACACATTTACTTCGGGCTTTTCTTGGACTGAGAATAATCATTAATAGTGATTAATAATGCAGTCAAATAGCTAGTGAGGGTGTTAAATTCTACAATGCACTGGATGCAAACCTGATCAACCCAAAGTATGTACCAACCCGAGCTGGTTGGTAGTAAGTTTGCGCCAAGCCTAAGACGTGTGATTGATTTGTACATTTTGTAATTTGTCGTATCCCATAGGACGGCCAGGTCGCACTGTTTTGCAGCAAAATGTGTTTTTTGTAAGTTTCAATTCTTAACACCACCCATCCAGGATAGTGGTTTCAAAACCTGGCATATATTTCTGTGGGTGTGTATGGAATGTCCTGAATGATGGCCCCTTAACCAGGCCCCCTTTTGACTGCATCATCTGCTCTCATTACCAGATATTATTATAAACCTACATGAGATGGGCACTATGACATGGCAACTAGTAAGCCTGTTCTTAGGCATTGATAAAATTTATGAATAATAATAATGTTTTCAATAACTCTGGTCTAGAATGACTGTTGTTTTTAATTCATTGAGACCAGAGATGATAGTGAATCTGAAAATATGTACAATATAGCACGTTTTTTAGGTTGATGATGTAAAAAAGCCAGCTCAATCAAGGTCTTTCAAATAGTACTAAATTTCAAGTGGCTAAATGTAGTGTCTATTGTTATCATTTCTATTGTATAAATGCTGGAACCGGTTAGAGAGTATTCCTGATAAATAGAACAATAATTTGCCAGTTTGCCTATGATAGCAACAGACGACCTGTTTAGATGGATTACAATAGCTGAAGCTACTATACCAGAGCTTGGATTTTAGACCCATCTGTGTATATATGTAGATGTCCAGAGTAAAAATATCTGATATTCATTTGAGTTTCTAACTTTGCGAGATGCGGTATGTCAGATTCTGTTCATAGGGCACTTGTAGGAGGATCTTACAAAATATCAGTGCTTTATGATCTCACTGACCAAAACCTTGACTTTCGCTAAATATTTGAGAATCTATTCCTGGCGCCTCAGTCTAAGGCAGGAGAAGAGGACAATGTACTTAGGTCCAGCCGGAGGGCCTTTATATTGGACAATATGGACCCTGTTTTGAATGACATCGAGGGTTTTGATTAGACTCAAACTAATTAATCAGTCAAAAACACTACTTTAAATAATTTCGTAAAAGTGTGGTTGATTCGGCGTATTATTTGCATCTAGCCAATAAAAAACTTGTTAACATCATATCCACGATATGTTGCTTCGGTGCAGGCGTACCTTTTCTGCTGCACTTTAAAGAATGCATTGACAACAGCAGTTTAGATAAAAAAGATGTCCTTTCCGTTGCAAAAATAGACCTAAATTTCGGATATGAGGTGAAAATGTTTTCCACCTGTCCCGGAAGTCTTTCTCGCCCGCATCTACACTAAATAGATCTACATGTAATATAAACTGAAATCAGCCCTTTTTTTGAGAGATGTATACGCTAAGTAAAACGATTAACTACGGAATACACCATCGAATCGTACGTATATACCGTATGGATTATCGTGCATCGGGAATCGTATATCGTCCATCGTGTATAGTATATGGTGCACGTTGCACGATGAATGATACGATATGATACACGATATACGATTGATAAAATACACGATGACTGCACGCACGTTATACGCACGTTACACGCACGTTATACGCACGATATACGCACATTTTGACAACTGTTACGTTCCGACTACTGTAGTAGTTTGAAAACCAACTTGTTGTACAATGTAAAATTGTAGATGTCTCACCCAAATACTCCATTGAACATCACGTTTAGACGCGTTAAGATCAGTCAAGAACCTTTTCACATATGTTTTTCTAGCATATCGGATCGGCATATTTAGTTGTTTTATCGATGCCGGAATACTAGTTTCTGTCATGAGCACACGGTTCAGATTGAAATATTCGTAATCGAGGGTAACTGTTTTGGCCTGAACGACACTCTCTCGCAAAACAGTAACATGAGGTGACGAATTTTTCCATTTTGATGAGTTTGCATTTAGAAATCTAACTTGAAATCAAGACGGTAGACAAAAAAGTTTCTGTCCTGAGTCATTTAGATTGGAATAATTTATTGTCTGCTCGGATTACCCTTGATGATGGATATTTCGATCTGAACCGCGTACTCATGACAGAAACTATTAGTACTCAGTGTGACCTGGAAGTCTTACATATTTTGGTCTTACCATGTCTTATGTAAACAATTCCAATCTTTCTTCTTTAAATTTCACATAATGTGTTAAGAGTTCTGAAGTGAAAAGTCGACACCTTTCCTTCCGTCAATAATGTTGTTCAGTGTATAATGTATTGCATATCCAATCATACCATTGTAATAGATTTCTTTGTAGTGTTTTGTCAATGCTGTATATGGTAGTTATAGTATCCTTACTACGTACTAGATAAGTGAAACTGATAAAAGCATTATACAGTTTTTTCTATGTGCAAAAATAAAATCTTCAACAAGAATTTATAAGTCTTTTTAATCTACAGTTCGTAACTAAAATAATACTTATGTAAACATGTTGACTATATTAGTAGCTTAGCAGGTTGAAAAGTTACATTTTACCTTCTGTTAGTTTCCGACGACGTGCTCCCGGAACACGGAGAGGTATCCTCTTCTGACATTGTTGACCTAAGTTTGAAAACATATATAATATTTCTCGTTACAATTTAAATTGTTGACATGCCACATCATGTAACAAAAAAAAATACATTATACAATGCATTGAACACGTTATTTGTACTTTGGATGTTTGAATGTTACACATTTATTCCATTTGGCAAATTCGACGATATGATATCTCAAAGAACTGTACACTCTATTCTATTCGCTACCAACATGTATCGATCTGTATACGATTTAATGACTTTACCTTTATCTATATTGTTTCCTTTCATCGCACTGGAACATGCTGAATATAATGTGCAATTAATTTTGCAACTAATATTTCGCCGGTGATTTCAAACCGCTCATCATTCAAAGAAATATCATTCAACCGAACATGCTGATAATATGTGAATATCTCTTCCCGTAACAGACACAAAAGTGCTTACATATGTAATATACCAGTGCTTACAGTGAAAGGGCTACACTATTACGAACAAATAATCCAATGCTTATAGGTATAAGAAAAAAAATAGGGGTGCGGCAAATAAAGTAAAGCGCCCTATTGAAATTACTGTAGATGCAGCGATTTAAAACCACACTGATTGGCGAACAATCGTACGTACATACAAACCATATGCTTCCACTTCATGGATCAGAACAAAACAATTGGCACAATGCATCGTAGAATGAGCCAACTCACTAATTATTCTTTGTAAATTAATAATCAAACATTACATTTTTTCTGCTACATTTATACAAATGAAGATCTTTCAATCCAATGTTCCTTGTAACATATTCAAGAACGACTGTTTTAACATAGCAAGAAGACTTTTAAATCAACTTTATACTTGTTTAAAATATAAAATCAGAATGTAATAAAATACATACTTTTCATCTTCCGACATAGACGTCGTTGGTGTTGAAGCTTTGATGGAAATTGAAATGTATATCAGTAATGGCATGTGCAAAACAAGGATAGCATCATTTCATGAGTTGAGATATCAGTGTGTTTCGAATGGATTACATAATTTTGCAACTAAAAACAACGGAAATATCAGACGCAATCACACAATTTGAACGAAACGAGAAGTGCCGTCAACCGTTTTTGTAGACAAGAAGACTGTAGGATAAATTAGTGTAGGAACCGAATTGGAAAATCCCACTTCTAATATTTACAATTATCAAAAACAAGAATAAATTTGTGATATTATATACAGATTAACAAACATCGAAAATGTCGTATAATATTTATTGTCGGTCGTGAAGTATCAACACAGGTTACATAACCAGACCTATTACTAACTGTGATAAATACCCCCGTAAAACTGCTGTATCAACTGAAGAAATTATAAGTTCAAAAGAATACCTGGTAAAAACTAATACAGAGTTATGGTTCTTGGCGTGTAGTGTGCATGTATATACCGTTAGCTCTTTATTGAAAACAACCGAAAAGGCAGCAGAATGTCACACAGTCAATAAGTCATAACTTTTTACAGATCTTGCTTTACATCAAATTTTAAACTAAAAATATAAAACTTAATTCTACCTGACTTGGCGGACTTAGGTGCAAAGGGTCCTATTCTTGGAAGGTTATCCTATAAAGGAAAACAGGGTATGTAATATTGTAAATTCTATCAAGGCAAATTCAAATGTGTATTCTTAGTCATATGATTACTTGGTGAAAAGCAGGGACATTCAGGAAATGAATTATTTCACTACATTCAATACAATTTTGAAAATGCTACTTCCATCTATGAAGCATTGTCTTCTAAGATATATACGGTTTCGGCCTTAATGTTGAAAAATATAGTACCGATGCACAAAGAAAATAGCGATAAGCAGGCAATTGTTGACTTGCAATTCAAAACTTCTTGGTAACATGTTGTCACTGACAGTAAAAAAAAAAATTAATCATGCCAAACAATGTTAATGTTATAAATACATTGAATGACTAAGTAAAAAAGGTGTTCTGTACTATCAAAGATACGTTAAAAATCATTATTTAGTGGTGCTATTTGTTTTAAAAGACAACGTGGCATGAACCAAGACAATTGATCCGCCATTAATAGAAATTCCGCCATATCCCTGAATCAATACATATATCCTATGTTTAAGAATTTAATCGAAATATTTAAATCGACCTTCTTTGTATAGAAAATAGCCTAGTTTTGTGTTGTGTAATGTCAACATTGGGGGTGTTAATACATGTAGTCAATTATCGAAAATAGAAGTACAACTCATCAGAATCATTGCAAGCCAAGACAACTGGGTTAGGTTGGTAAGATACAAGTTGAACATACATTCGAAGATTGGCATGAATATTTCTAGTTGCTTATAAAGATCATCGAAAGACGAATTCATTTAGAAAACGAATTGTGAATACAATTCTTTAGTTTGCGCTCTCTTCACTGACACTGATTAATAAAATAATAGAAAAGACATGATACAAGTGTACATTATTCAAAACTGCATTGTGCTCTATCTTTTCAAATTAAGTATACCGTCACATATTTGATAGCTCTTTGGAAGAGAGTATAGTACATTGATCGGACTTCCTGAGTTGCTGCTTTGTCTTCCGTTTTATCGGGTTCCATCATTTATCTACAAACATATAATATTCCTAGTCATCAAACAACATGTAACAATTCTGCGAAAGAATGACGTCGATTCCTGAAAATTAATATTATTTGAAAGGACGTTCGGATGTAAAAAGTTTCTATAGCAACCAACTTGTATTTTTGGACCTTTTATCGGGTTCCATCATTTATCTACAAACATATAATATTCCTAGTCATCAAACAACATGTAACAATTCTGCGAAAGAATGACGTCGATTCCTGAAAATTAATATTATTTGAAAGGACGTTCGGATGTAAAAAGTTTCTGTAGCAACCAACTTGTATTTTTGGACCTACGCAAAGCGTTTGATTTAGTTGACCACAATATTTTATTACAAAAGTTAATGATGTACCATTTCACTGATAATACTATACTTTTCTTCAAATCATATCTTTCCAAGAGACAGCAACTAATTAAATGTGGAAATATGTCATTCGATAATCTCTATGTTACTTCAGGGGTTCCTCAAGGTTCGATACTTGGCCCTCTATTATTCCTCCTTTACATCAATGACTTAGCTTTGATTGTCTCGGATATTAAAGCAGATCCATATGCAGACGACTCAACACTTCATAAAAGCGGTTATGATCTGAAACAATTCAAAGTACTTTGCAAGAAAATGTTGATTCTATACAAAGCTGGTGTTTGAAAAATAACATGGCACTTAATCCAGTTAAAACTAAATGTATGATTATATCTTCCTGTTCCAAACAAAAGTTGCTAAAAAATCAAGACCCTAAATACCACCTTACAATTGAAAATACACCTATTGAAAATGTCACTGTATAAAAAGTCCTTGGTGTTTATGCTGACAACAGACTGTCATGGAAACAACAGGTGAATAAAGTGATCGCTACTTTAAATTCAAAACTTGCCCTATTCAGAACAATTAACTATTATCTTTCTGACGAAATGAAATTTATGTTCTACCAATCATACATTTTACCTGTCATGGATTACTGTGCTGTTGTTTGGAGTAATAAATCCAGTATCACAAATAGATTAAGTAAATTACAGGATAGAATAAAACGTGTTATATTAAGAAACGGACAAAACTCGCACATAAGAGAGCCATACATGCTTAGATATTCGAATATAATCAAATATTACATTGCGCTTGTTGTTTATAAGACTACAAAACAACTAGTGCCAATATATATATGTAACTTGTTAACCTTTTCCAGCAATGAAGTCTACCATCTTAGATCCATTAATAACAATAACCTGTCTTTACCAAAACATAAAACAAATATATTAAAATCGTCATTTTCATATGCTGCAGTACACATTTAGAATAAGATTCCTGTGCATATTCGTCACTCTAAATCTGTAACGTTGTTCAAAAAGAATTATAAATTATATTTGTGACATAATAAAAACTAATTACAAGTAACACATTTAGTTTATAATGAGGTTAATTTGTAAATATATTCTATTTTGCTATGATGCTATTTTTCTGAGTGTCTGTCAATAATAATGTGTGTGGGTTTTGTGTTGAAAGTGTTTGTACCTGCATGTGTGCAATTTTGTGAATGTATGTATTTGTATGAACGTTTGTTATTTATGGAAGGCCACAATGAAATTGTGATGTATATACAAATTTGTATAAATGTCTATATGTGTTACCTTCGTGAAATTAAGATTTTATTATTGTTATTAGTATTCTTAAGACACAAGTTTGCATTAAGTTATTGCATCTGAGCAGTTTGTATCTTAAATTATGAACATTTTGACATATTCATATATTTTTCTGTCACTTCTTCCAAAGGGTTAAAGGTTAACATTCATGCAGTGGGTTAAGCCATTTTCTTTTTAAAAGAGTGTATTACATTGTACAAGGCAGTTACTGAACTGATTTGATGACAAAGCATTCAGTAATTGAATAATATTTCTAAGAAACTAAGAAACAGTGATCTGAGAAGTGAATGTTTAATGTTTAAAGATACAAAGAAAATCCGTTGACATTCCTTGTATTTTATATTTCCATATGTTTTGCTTATCCTTAATGACATTTCAATATGCAGTGAACAAATCAATTTCCCTGTTCTTTGAATAACGTATTGCATGGCAATTACAGGGTTTGAATCAGAGCCATTCCCTGGTTTTCACGCCCGGTGTACATCACCGATACATCGGTACTAATTTTAGGTCTCATCTGAAAAAGATCGGAAAACTAACCTGCGATCCCTGGAATATAAAACTACTCATTCGCTTCTTCAGTTTCCTATAAAATACTGGTAAAAATCAACAAATATGTTGTAAATGATAAAAGTAAACTTAAGATGCTAAATCACATTAAACACCTACATGTACAAAACTAAGGAAGATAAACTTAACTTCTTTGCTAAGGTATATAACATATTTCAGTTACAACGATACTGTACCTTAAACAGTATTAAATAAAACAGTTACAAAGCTCAAATATCAGGTCATGAATTATAAAGAGGCGTATACACGATACCGAAGACTGTGCTTGCTTTGCAACACAGTTAGAAATGAAATGCATTTTCTGCTTCACTCTCAATGAATTCACAAGAGAGGAGCGTTAAATAATATACAAGGATAAAACGTGTAATAAAGCAAATCTTAACAGTGTATGCAAACCTGTTGACAAACATTATGTAGAAATTGTATGCCATTATATGTCTACACACATGGTGTTAGGTAATGTGAACCTTTAGTGATGGGAAACGTTTTCATATTGATATGTATAGTACTAGTTTGTGTTTTTGTGCATGTTTTGTTAATGTTGATTGTTCATTATAATTTATGCCCTGGAAAACAATGACATATGTATCAGGTTTTTTCCAATAAACAATAATTATTATTGTTACTATATACGAAAGCCGAGAAGGGTCAAATAAAAACAACAAAAAAAGTAAATAAACGCGTACGTACGAGAATAAAACGCGTACGTACGAGAATAAAACGCGTACGTACAAGAAATAAACGCGTACGTACGAGAATAAAATGCGTATGTACGAGAAATAAACGCGTACGTACGAGAATAAAACGCGTACGTACGAGAATAAAACGCGTACGTACGAGAAATAAACGCGTACGAACGAGAATAAAATGCGTATGTACGAGAAATAAACGCGTACGTACGAGAATAAAACGCGTACGTACGAGAATTAAACGCGTACGTACGAGAATTTAAACGCGTACGTACGAAAATTAAACGCGTACGTACGAGAATAAAACGCGTACGTACGAGAATTTAAACGCGTATGTACGAGAATTAAAAGCGTGCGTACGAGAATAAAACGCGTACGTACGAGAATTTCTCTCTGATAGTCACTTTATTAAGCAATAAATAGTGCTAACGTTCGAAACCGCTTGAATGAATACACGGAAGGTGAAAAATACCCTTGCAACTCCACACTGGCGAGAAAAATAAAAGGAAAAATACATGTACATGTATTGATCACTACACAGACAAATTTTGAACAATATTGAAACATTCGATACCGGTATTTTAAAAGAACTGTATCATTCCTAACTAGTTCCTGAACTCGAATCAAGAACTAATAAACCCAAGGTCATAAGCTTTTCTATGGTGGTTTCAAGTGTTCATGATTTGATAAACTGAATTTAGCAGTGGTTTAACGTCTCAGCTCATCTATACAATAACTGGACATAAATCACATGGGTACACACTTTTAAAAATAAGTGGTTAAAGTCCCAGGATCTCTTTGAATTAACTGATATTGTAAAATAAATATACTGATAGGATAATGATATACATTTTTTTGTAACCATGTTCACTCTAAAACAATGTTGACATATTCATGCCTTTTGTATTCAAATCGTTTCTTCACGAAAAGAGTTGCCAGAAAGTCTTTCTTATTTTTACAATATCATGGAAAAAAGTACTGCTCTATAATTCGAACATATACATCGATTTAAACATTTAAGTTAGGAATGTTTTCGGTATAAATAAATGTCATTTCCGCCGGTAAGACATCTTTCTTCGTAAAATAAGAGTTACTTGTAATTGTGGTCCTGGGACTTTCAGGAAGATACCTTTAATGACACTTTGAAACAGGAACTTTTTACAAAAAATGAACAGTATCATATAGCTTCTACTGTATAGTGGAAATATGGGAAAACTCGCGAAATACACCTTAAAACTGTAAACTGTGAGTTTTAAAAATCGTTTTTGTAACTTTCACATATCCTATACCCGTTGTGGCTATACCTACAAAGCACACTGAATATATATATTTTAATTCTCGTACGTACGCGTTTAATTCTCGTACGTACGCGTTTAATTCTCGTACGTACGCGTTTATTTCTCGTACGTACGCGTTTTATTCTCGTACGTACGCGTTTATTTCTCGTACGTACGCGTTTTATTCTCGTACGTACGCGTTTATTTCTCGTACGTACACGTTTAATTTTCGTAGGAACGCGTTTTATTCTCGTACGTACGCGTTTTATTCTCGTACGTACGTACGCGTTTATTTCTCGTACGTACGCGTTTTATTCTCGTACGTACGCGTTTATTTCTCGTACGTACACGTTTAATTTTCGTAGGAACGCGTTTTATTCTCGTACGTACGCGTTTTATTCTCGTACGTACGTACGCGTTTATTTCTCGTACGTACGCGTTTTATTCTCGTACGTACGCGTTTTATTTTCGTACGTACGCGTTTAATTCTCGTACGTACGGGTTTTATTCTCGTACGTACGCGTTTATTTCTCGTACGTACGCGTTTTATTCTCGTACGTACGCGTTTTATTCTCGTACGTACGCGATTATTTCCTCTTTTTTTGTTTTTATTTGACCCTTCTCGGCTTTCGTAACTATATTTTCTGTTTCGGAGACAATATCTATTTACAGGAGACGGTATTAAGTTTTATGTTTTTTTGTTGTTTTATGGCTCTTTAATTACTACTTCTTTCATCTGCTGACGTTTCAAAGAAAAGACACTTATCCGCTTCCTCAGTGGATCTGAAACATTAATTTTCTTAATAGGTGTATGATGCCACTGAGCAGATAACAAGGTATTCATTCCATGGGAGTTTGAGGACAACCTAACCCTTATTGATAAGTATGTCTATCTAGATATGAGACATATAAGATGACCAGCCGTTGGCCGTACTTCCGGTCTATGTATGTATTGTAGTCACCTATCGTTGGTACCGGATAATCCATATGATCAACGCCCCAGAGGAGGTTGCATAGGGGTGGTGCGGTGGTCGGGTGGTTAACGTTCTGGACTACCAATCCGGATGTCCCTGGTTCGAATCCCGACCGGGGCACTGGAAATGTCAGAAACATCTTTCAGTGTTACATGTACCTACCCATCTAGAGACGAACTGGTTAGAACCCCAGAGGCAGTCTCGCGTGTATCGCTGCTATACACTGGGCACGAAGAACAGAACCAAGGGGTCTATTCGTAGAAAAGAGCCGGATTCACTTGTGTTTGCAGCTGTTTCCTTCAACCTGCGCCTGTCAGGAGTATTGGCAAGTCCCCCAGGGAGTCGTCCCAGGGTAGGCCGGGACATATAAAGAATAAAAAAGACGTTATATATAGCAGGTGTCGGGACATAGTGAACGCGTCCCGTTCCAGAGACATCCCCTTGTTTAACACGCCCAGAGTGCGGCACCATAACCGCAGACCTAGGTTTTAGGTCTCATCCGAAAAAAATGATGTTAGTGAAGCAGCGGTATATCAATCATGCGTTCCCTGGAATGAACTACTAGAATACTGATGATCTCCTTTCTAGAGGTAATGTTAAAATTTGATCGTTAGTGTAGTGCTTTTGATTGGTCTATTGAAGTACATGTATTGAATGCATTACACAGGAAAGGGATCCGCTAGTCTGTATTTATTTTATAGCTAGAAAGTTGCCATTTCTTTTTATTTGAAGTTTTTAATTGACATACGGGGAGCGGTAGTGTAGAGGTTAAGGTCTATGACGCTCATCAAGGAGGTTGCGGGTTCGATCCTCACTAGGGTCAAGACCGTACCTCCTCATATGACACAAGTACTTAATGTTTCCAGGAAGCGGACTCGAATGTGACTCGGTAAGCTTCAAGCTTTCTTCACAATCAAGCTAAAGCAAATTATTATGAACTAAGGAAAGAACTTTACGCTTTAACTCTGTAATGTCTATGTTATTGAATTACAATATTACAGTTGTTATGTATAGCTTAAAATAGTTACAAATAATGGTAATTCCTTAGTGTAAATATATTAACAACTAATTTCACGCACATGTAAAACGTTTTTAAGTTTTGCATTATTGTATTAAACATTAAAAGATCGGTACAGTATAATTATGAGCTTAACGTGATGGTAAGATTTCTTTCCTTGTAGAACTGTTGTAAACAGCTTAACGATGTATTCAGTAATTGATATTTCAATAGTAACGTTTATCTTTTAAAACATGCTGCTTACATCAGTGTACAATGCGGCTACGATTTACATAATTAAGAAGATCCTACAAATAAAAAACTAAATAATTGTTTTATTTTCATTGTGTCCAGGTTTTTTGGGCATCAAATATCATCAACACAACCTCAACTACAACGACCGTTTTCATTTGAAAAACAAATTCTTGTTTGTAGTGAAAACATTCATGATGTACGAACAAACTGGACGATTTCATGCATTTTTTCCGCTGGTCGATGGAGCAGGTCACGATCTATCTCACTTAAAGCTATGCCCTAAGTACAAGTACTTGTTTGTTGAAATTAAACATTTTTTATCATTTGATATTATATAAGACAGACTGCCCTTGATACAATGTAAATTATCTGTTAACTTCACGCACATGACTTTGGATACACTATCTACTTTCAAGTAATATTGCTTCATGTTAAAATTTACATTTATCCCAGTTTTTCTTTTTACACAATTAAAATCCTAAACTCCTTGTTCAGTTCAAACTGCCTTCAGATTTCAAATACAATAACCATTGCAACTAAGAAGTCATTTAGACGACTCAAGATGTTATGAGGTTTTGTTGAATATCGGTTTTACAACTTAGTACGAGTCTAATGCAATTCGGTATTTTTTTGTATAATGACCTCTTTATTTCACATCATCACCATTAAGCGCAAACACAATCATCATATTTCTAGCATGATCTAATTACGAGAGAACACCCTTGAGAATTGAAATGAAAGGACTGGTGACACAAATTGTCAATCATTTTTTTCTTAAAGTTAAGACAAATAGAAAATGGTCTAACCAAGAATATAAATACAATGTACCCATATCAAATGTTACAGTCATTGTTGTAAAGTGATCTCACTGTTTGTGTCTGTATCTGAATCTTTGTTACGTGCTTATTTTTCAGTTTATTATAAGCCTACGTTATGCCTGAAATATTCGTTATTCATACAGAAGAATAAATATAATTTGCCAAAGAAACCAGAAATTGAATAAAAAATAATAATTTATAACCTAGTTTATAGTTCATATGTTGTGAAATAAATAGAAATATAACTCACTTTGATACACGTGTGACGGATATGTTGATGATAAGTCCGGATGTAGCAGATTTAGGAACATTTCAGAGAGTTTGCACAACTACACAGGTTCTTATACGTTTGTCATGCATATATTCAGTTCTAAATAGGAACTTATTGCACAATAAGAGACAATAAGTGATTTCTTATAAATCGAGTATTTTTCACACTTAAAGTCTCCAAATAGCCAATCAAGATGTACCTAGACATATGTCATGCTATATCTGATAACACAATGTATGTACTTTCAAGGTCGTCTATTCAGTTAAGACATTATCTACAGATAATGTTTATTTAGAGGTTATGTCAAGTAACAGAGGAATGCAAATACTCTATAATAATAATAGTGATAATAATAATGTTAATAATAATTTCTTCATTTTACGAAGGTATTACACATTAAGCTGTGTAACAAATTACATATTCTTATTAACAATGTGGCCTTTGATAAAACTAAAAATAAATTAAAGCAAATACAAAACTATCAAGTAGAAGTAAACAAATAATTAAATCACACATATCAGACACAAACATATTCATTTGCTTTCGACAAATACTCCTTAGCTAATGATGTTAAAAACTTATAATGAAGAATTAAATACATTTATTAGCAAGTACACTATAGTCTCACAAATGTAACAGTAAGAAAACATTCAAACAAGTGACATAAATGTATACATGTAATATGCACGATAAAACAGTCGATGAATACATTAAAAATTGTATGCTTAAGTCTGTTTCTAATAACATGTATTTGTACATGTAGTTGTGTTCAAAAAATTAAGTGAAGGAAGATTTCCGATACTTTAAAATCAACCTAGACATCACAACAGACATTCTGCCAGGAATACATAAAAGAATTTACAAATTCATTGATAAAATATTCATTGTCATATTTCATTTTTCAAATCAACCAGTTTATGAGTATGTGTCCTGAGAAAATCTGAGAAAAAAATAATTGTTTGTTTAAGTTTTAGTATTTGAGTTTGGTTGAAAGTTACTTTTACTGAAATACGTCCAAACTGCTAAATTATTAAAATAATTTGCTGACTCGTTACGTATTTGACATTTGTTGAGAACACGTAGTGTTTATAGATTTATATGTTTATATTGTACAGTAAAGCTTTTGCGTGCATCCAAAAAATGAAATATGGTATAAATATTTAAGCACATACGACACTCAACCATACAGTGTAAAACACACCATTACAATTTACAAAACATATAATAAGATATATCCCACTTACTTTTTTTCTAACTACGCATTTTAGATAAAAAAAATGTACACGCCATCAAATGAGTATCTCACATCTCACTATAATAAATGAAATGTTATCAGATTCAAGTACCTGCATAGTTGATAAACCACGCTCGCACAAGTCAACAAATACGCTTTGTATTCATGATATATTATGATGTAAAAACTTTTGTACTACTTTTTCAAATCAGATAGACGTTAAAAATACTATTAATCAATTCTTTAATGGATATTCCAAGGTCGGCCAAAACTATTCACAAATCTAAATAAAAACAAATAAATGTATATTAAAGTTCCTATATACAAGTGCATGATAATATTACATCATTTAAGCACAATAGACGGATTCGTCTGACATACTTTTTGATAGAACACTGATATCAAACATGCATACATATAGATATTAAAATCATAAGAAACACATTATTATCCAAGAGCACTTTGGATGTAAAATGATAACCTGTAGTTCTTATATTGCCAAGAAAGATGCCTTATCAGAATTTACCAAATTTATGTGCAGTATTAAAAAGCCGCAGTATGTTTTTTTAATAAAATTGCAAAAAAAGAAACGCTTGCTGGCAAAAGTTTTCAGCGAAGAGTTGACAATAATATAAAAGAAAGAAATACGTCATTACTGTTTTTCTTTTAAGATGACACGGTTCTCTCACTACTTTATCCCTAACTTGAATTATGTATGTCTTTGATGAGTATTTGAAATGATCACGGGACTTAAAAGTGGTGTCTAAAAAAATCATACACTTATTTTGTTTCGAGATTTATGTCTTTCTTATCATGTCTAGAAAGCATGTAAATGTATGCACATTTGGAAAGACCCTTTTAATCTCTACGAAAATGAAAAATCAAATGATTGTGAATGTTAGACAAAAACAAATGGATTACTAAATCTGAATGTATTAACATTTGCATTGTTTGCATTTTAAACATTGTTCCTTGCTTGGGGTACTAGTACTCATTTCATAAATGTTCAAAACATTGCAATTTTCTGGCAGTTGTTCTATGGTTTTGGGATATCGCTTTCTGTCCTAGAACATATAAGAGTTTGAAATTCATTCGAATCAAAAGACAGATATGAAAACCCTGTGAAACGTTTCCTCTAATAATGGGATAAGGTATATCATAAAATGCAACAGTACTTTTCAGTATCGGGGTTTACTCACTACTGTAAGCCTTTAGGAAATACTGGTGACGGGCAAGATATTTCATTATATCAATTGACCATACTTGATTAATTTATAAGTAGAGATTGAAGTGATTTTATTTGAATATATAGGATTTTATATTTCTAAACATAATACAGGACGGATGTTCTCGTGACTTGTTGTTTAATCACTATGTGTCATCCCTAATTTCTGCGTCTATATGACGTTTTTTCTTCAATTTTCTAAGCTATATGACAAGTTTGTATCGCCAATGATCCGCACAACTACTTTCTGGTTCCGACGATATATGATACTACCGTATGACTGCTGAAGCGTTTTTAGTACCCTGTAGAAATATTTGAGTCGATTTAATTTTTGTTTGAAAAGCGGTGGTCGCATTGAGTTAGTGGTATGTATAGTACATGTAGTTGTTGAATTTGAAATACACGTAATACAGATAATTTGTATGCACCGCAGTAGTTGGTTAATTTGTATATCCATTATTCATAATGATTTGTTTATTGTTTTCGTAAACTCGTACATAATGAATGCTGCTTTACAACTTACTGTATACTTAACTTAGACTAACCATATATTTGTACTTACCTTATACTTACCTTAATCCTTTCAGCTGCAATTACATACTTACCTGCATAGCGGACACCTATCAGAGATGCTGCACTAGGTATATTTATTTACAATACTTACCTTAAGCTTACCCGGTCACTTTTGTTTCAGCATCGGTATATACTCACCATGCAGTGGAAGTTCATAATGGATGGTTCACTTAGCGCATAACCTTGCGAAATATGATCATTGTGTTGATACATGTTTCTTTTGTTGAAAGTAATCGGAAATATACTTTCTTCTACTAACCTTACAGGTGAAGAAAAACATCATATGGTTCTTTGGAGCGATTGTTTGTTCAGTAAACAACAAGCCCTAATGAGGAAGTAATATTCACAATACTGCCGAGGCTGTTGTCCTAAAATACTTACCTAAGGTTGTGTACATAACGAGATAGTACGCTATCAACGTTGTAGCGCAATTTGATATACAATGTACATTGTAACTTTTCTTGTATGTCTTCTTTTGTGTCGTCATTTTATGTTGTTCTTTGTTACACGTCGTTTCTGTCACCGTTCAGTACTGTGTCTTTGTTCTGTTTTTTTTTTCTTTTGTGTTGCCATTCGTCGTTTATCGTAGATTCCAGAAAAATGTTGAGAAAAGGCAGAAGCCTTTTCCAAAAGCAAGGGGATTATGTCATAGAACTACATAGTATTCCGCTGTTGTATTTATCAGCAGGCCGTAAAGTACAAATGCACTACCGCGCGAATGTGTCCGTGTTTATCATTTTGATATAATAATACAGTACGGTCATTCCGCGAACATATTTACAGGATACCGTTATCCTATTTATACATCCCTGGTTGATTGTTTATACTAACCCTGACTAACTGCTCACCCATGACATTAAACACCGTGCTCAAGTGACAAATCCAATACTTTGTTGCATTTACCAGTTGACCCTTTGACCATGGCATTTACAGTTCGATTTCTAGGTCATACGTGTTTTTGTATTTCTAAAATAGACTGCTCCAGTGTCCAGGTAAGTCTGGTCAATCAATTTTAATGTATACC